>UESW01001921.1:197977-325186 GCA_900491605.1 Calamus simplicifolius | reverse complement strand
GCAAAGGAGCGATGAAACCCTAAAGGACTTTGTGGCTCGATTCAAGGAGGCTGCGCTTGAGGTCTACAATCTTGAGGACTTCGTGGCCATTCTGGCCTTGAAGCGGGACTCCATCCCTCCAGGTTTGCTTATTCCTTGAACAAAAAGCCTCCTAACTCTTATGCCGAGCTGCTGAGCCGGGCGCAGAAGTATATCCGCACCGACGAAGCATACTCCTCCAGAAGGGAGGTTGACAAAGGATCCGGCAAGAAGCCAATACCTTCGGAACCCGCTGGGGTGCGATCCCGAAAGTCTGAGCCGCCTCGTCACCAAGATAACCGACCCCAGGTGTTGGTTCCCAAAGAACACTTTACTCCTCTCCTCGCCCCAATATCTTATATTTTGTTAGAGATTGAGGATGAGTCTTACCTCCGGCGTCAACCTCCCATGAGGCCAGGAGTTCCCCGCAGCAAAGACCTATATTGCCGATACCACAGGGACTAAGGCCACGATACAAAAGACTGTCGCTGCTGAAGAAAGCTATCGAGGAACTTGTTCAGTAAGGTCACTTAGGCAAATTCGTCCGAAAGAAAACCCTGCTGCCCCGGGCTCGTCGGCACCTCCTGCACCTCAGATAGATGTGGACAATGCCTCGATGGAGAAGACGATGGCCATGATCTCCTGGGGGCAGGTAACAGCTCTAAAAGATAGCGTGAGGAGGGAGTAGACTATTCTTTTTTTTTTTTTTTCCCCGCCATCCATACTTCGCCGCCGGTTCTCCTCTCTCTTCGCCATCGACCGCTGCCACCAAACACCGGAAACCCATCCCTCCTGCCCTCTCTTCTCTGTTCTTTCTTCCTCTTTCTGTTACCGGATTCTTGTCGTCGCTGGCTCTCTTCTCTCTTTCTCCTGCCGGACTTCACCCTCCATCTCGGCCACGTCGCCCTTCTCTCCGCGAAGTTCGCCACCCACGGCTTCTCCACGTCCCGACGAAACGTGTCCACTGCCTCCGTCACCTTCCTTGCTGCTGCTTCCCCTCCTCTTCCTCTCCATGGTTTCATCTCTTGTCCACCGCCGTGACCTCCTTCGTTGTTGTCACTGGCGTCATATTTCCCGTCGCCGACCACCTCTTCATCTCTGTCTCCAACAGCCGCCCAACCACCGCTGCCTCCCTTCTCTGTTACCCTCGCCGAGCCCCCCAGCATCTCCATTGGATCTCACCTCCACGGTCCCTCCTTTCTCACCGCCGCCGACGTGGCTTCTTCCTTATCTATTTCGCCAATCTCCATTCCCTACTTGATCTCCTTCCTCTGTCTCTCTTCTTCCTTCTTCACACCTCCTCCCTCATCTCTTCTTCCTTATTTGCTGCAGTCTCCTCCAGACCACCGCCATGGCCGCTGTGATGCTGGAGATGGCGTCGGATGGGAGGAAGAAGACGGCTCTTAAGTTCTTGGCCCTTCTTCAGGTGGTCAGGTGAATGGTTAAATGGGCTGCTGGGTGGTTAGCTAATGTGTAATGGCCGGCTGGGATTGGTTCTGGGCTGGCCTAATGGGTCTGGTGGGTCATGGCCCAATGGGCTGGATAGGCCATGGACCAGCTGGGTTAATGGTTTTGACTTTCTTTTAAAATATAGTTGTTGGTTTGGTCCATAGAAAAGTCTTATTGCACCGTACACACCGTGTGTGGGATTGACGCACAGCGCATATGCACGTGCGCCAAGGGTAAAAATCTTTTTTTCTCTTTTGGCAAGAGCACGTGCATGCGTCGCACGTGGTGCAGCAAGGCTTTTTCTTGGTCTCATTTAAATAATAAATGGGCTGCAGGTGGGATTGGGCCGAGCTTATAATTGGGTTTTCCTGATGGGTTAATGGGATTGGACAGTGTTGGTTGGGCTGATAGCTAAATGTTAAGGAAAAAGTCTTTGCGCATCATGCGCGGTGCAGGATGCATGCACTGTGCACAGTGATTGGCTGCACGCATATATGGCCGCACATGCGCCAAAAGCATTATTGTCCTTTTGCAATACAGAAAGAGTTTTCCAATGTTAAATGGGTGCTTATGACTTGGTTATTAGTTGGGCTAACCAGTTAGTCAGACTCAATTCTAAAGAAGGATTCAAAGCCCAGCATATTATTTGGGCTTGGGCTTTGAGATAAATAAGCATGGATTAGTAGGAGTATTTTTGTAAATATAATGAAGTGATGAAAATCAATAATATTAGTAAATAATTAAATCTTGATTAAAACAGTTAACTAACAATGAAGCATGATATATGCAAGCATGTAAGTCAATAATATTAGTAAATAATTTTTTAATCATGAATTTTGGTAAATTAATTGTTTATTCTTCATTATAGATGACCATTGATTGATTTGTCTTGTATTGAGTAGTTATTTGCCTTACATTGAGTAGTTATTGGAATAGCGTATCCTACTGTTGTGTGTGCATATATTTTTATGACTTACATGCTTGCATATAATATGCTTCATTGTTAGTTTTCTTTGGATGATTTGAATTGAGCATTATGTATTATCATGAGTTTTCATATATATGGTGGTATATTATTTTGTTATACAAAGTTTTTTGTTTTGATTCGAGATTATGAGTTTTAGATATTTTGGAGGTGGTATGGTGTGACTTGATTGAGAGATATGTGGTGGAGTTATAATGGATATGGTATGGTGTGGCTTGATTGAGGAATATGTGATGGAGCTATGATGCATATGGTATGGTATGGCATGGTTAAAGATATGGTGTGTATGAAAAGTACTATTAGTATGTAGTACCAGTTCAAGAGTACTATTAGTACGTAGTACTAGTTCTGATTGTAAGAGTTGGCACCATCACTTACCTAGGCTTGCCGGGAAGGGCATATGGGCTAGGGAAGTCAAGTAGAATAAAGTAATGCCGCTAGCATGGCTAAGTTTATTACGTTGGGTACTAGTATATAAACCAACTTGGGCGAGAGAACTATCACCAAGTTAGGTTGTTAACACGTAATACTGCACTTTAGTGTCAGTATGTATTAATAGTATAGCATCGTGACGCATGCATGCTAAAGGAGTGACTCACTTAATTGTACCTTAGGGGTGCTGTCATGCCCTAGACCCAAAAATTTGAGCTAGGTTGACAACCCCCCGCATGCCAGGCATGCAAGGCATCTCGAATTTCGACACATAAATCAATATAAGGCAAAAATCCAAATCCATGATTATTACAAACCAAAATTATCAGTTTTGGGCTACCAGCCCTACACACAAGCAATACTGGGCTACATCAATATAATGGATCTTAATTTATTTAATAAAAGCACCATCTACCCCAAATATCCTTCTTCACTCCTGAGGCTCTGAAAAACATGGTGAGAATTATATGAGCTCACACTTAATAAGTAAGTCTAATACAATTTCAAATCATCATATCTTATCATATCATATCAAGATATTCTCAAATCACATTTTTATAAAAACTTCCAATTTTAAATACATTTTTCATGCTATCAGCACATTCATCTCATCAGCTCAAAATAATTTGGAAGCTTAATTAAATAATAAATACTAAAAAATGTAATGTAAACAAATCACTGTTTATACATTCATTGTTTTCTTATGTGTCCCACGGCCCTACAACACTCATCTATTGTATCACTCTTAAATGTTCCCTAAGAGAAAGGATCCTGGTACCAGTTATGCTATATCATAATCAATCAGAACACATCTTACAGATGTGTGTCCCTCACATATCTTTCTCTATGGAGGTGGGTCACGTATCACTTGGCATTTCATATCATATGAGAACCGTAACGACACATACGGGTAATTTCAATGTCATTATCATAATTGCATATTATCTCTCGATAGTACCAACATAATTTTGCAAGATTAATATAATTACAATTTTGCATATACACATATAAGCCATATCTTGCAAAATATTACCTGCTACAATAGTCATAACAAATACTTATTTGTAAATTGATGGCACTATTTATTAATTCAATATAAATGAAACTTCATTTTTCACATTTCAGAAATATGCATCTAATTATAAATTCATGATTTATGAATTAAATAATTTATAAAATTATAATACTTGGCTTACTTACCTCAGTATGCAAATCCCAAATGGTAAACCAGCTATTTGAACCTGGGTACCTACACACCATTTTACACCATTAAGTTTCTAAAATCTGAATAATTCAGTGACTCTTAAATTCTACCCAGACTAATCCATAAGCCCAACTTTGGGCTCTCATATCTCTCAACCTATTTCCCAAATGGTGAAGTAGAATTACCCCAAGAAACTAGAATCAATCCTGATTCGAGCCATAATTTTAATTTTCCATTTTCGGCCCATTACAGGGCCCAAAATGCTGCTCAAACAAAGCTCTTGAACCGGCCCAACAGGGCCCAAATCACTTACAGCCCAGCCGGCCCAAGCTTCTTCCCCCCTTTTTTTCTGCTGCTCCCCTGTTTCAACCGAAACAGGGGCTACTCTGTGCCAGCGCCAGGGCCATTGCGACAAAATTCGGGGCGGCCCGGCTGTCGGTGGCCGGACCAGAGCCGGCCACCGCCGCGGCCGGCCCTCCCTTTCTCTCTCTCTTTCCAATTTTCTCTCTCTTTCCCCCTTTCTCTCTCACAATCCGCGACGGCTAATTTCTCCTTCTCCATTCATCTTGCCGCAGCACGTCTCTGTGCTGGCGGCACGCCGACCACCATGGCCGGCCGGACCTCCACGGACACATGCCCGGCGCCGGTGGAGGTCACCGATCGTTGTTCAGGCTCGGCGAGGCGATGGGCACGCCGCCGGGCCTGAACCAGCATCGGCACAGGAGAAGGAAGCCGTGGCTTCCTCCGCGTCCGACTCTCTCTTTCTCTCTTTCTCTGACTCTCTCTCCCTCCCTGGCATGGACAAAGGGACTTACCAGGAGCAGGCGGTGCACGAGGATGATGGGAAAGAAGCGTCTGCGTCTTCCTTTAAAGGCGACGCAGACTCCTTAGATCAAGGGATTCGGGACTCCGGTTGTTACGCTAATATTTGAAATTCAAACACCTCGTGCAACTGCAGGAGTCCCTAGCATCACTCGTCCGATCTCGTGATTAACTCTCGCGAGCCGATAATGAAATCTCGAGGTTTACAGGTGCTATGGCTAGAGAGAGAGAGAGAGAGAGAGAGAGAGAGAGAGAGAGAGAGAGAGCACAAGGTGTAGTATAGCCTCGTGACGCATGCATGCTAAAAGAGTGACTCACTTAATTATACCTTAGGGGCACTGTGGCAAGAGAGAGAAGGGGCACAAGGTGTATTACTTACTAAGTGAGTTACTAAGTTAGGGTGACTTGTTATGTCTTATGTATGAGTGCATGGATAGATCGGTGGTGGTTGTGGTGTGATATATTGGGTATGAGTGCATGGATAGTTGTGGTTGTGGTTACCTGGATAGATACGGTGGTTGTGGTATAGTTGGGATGTGGTTGTGATTACATGGATGGTTTAGATGTGACTATGGTCACATGGATGGTTTGGATGCAGATGTGGTTGTGATTATATGGATGGTTTGGCTGTGACTATGGTCACATGGATGGTTTGGATACAAATGTGGTTGGTTTGACTGTGATTGTGGTTATCTTGATGCAGTAATTATATTGATGCTATGGTATCATTATTTGACATGTGGTTATCTTATAGATGGTTGGTATTTATTGTGGTATGTGAATTTTATTAGTTTTTTAGATGATTATATATATTATATATATTATGATATTTTATTCAAGCATATTTTAGGTATACTAAACTTCTTACTAGCATATTCATGACAGTAGGTGCAAAAGTTTTACTGTGCTTTTTAGCTCATCCTCCCTTTTACTATTTTGCAGAGGATGAGGATGAAACCTACTTGCTAGATTAGAATGTTGAGATTGTCTATATGAGTAAGGATAGTTAGAGGTTTTTTTTTGTATTGCTTAATAATAAAAAAAAAGCATATAAAGGATTAATAACTTGATATGAAAATTGATATATTTGAATTTTAACTTCTGTAATTGCATTTGGCATATATTGAGGTTTAGTAGGCCTTGCATGTTCTTGAGGTTTTAGCATGGTATAACCAAATGAGTGCATTACGTTTCTTTTGTTTTGAAGGTGATATTTCTATCAGCCCTAATGGGTGTCTAATTTGTGGAGCTCACAAGTGTAGGGTGTATCCATGATCATATGATTCATGGAAAGTCTTTGTGCACTGCCTACGATGCATAAAGTCGCGCACCGAGCACGCGTATTGGTTGCGCGCTTGTATGAGTGCATGTACGAGGCGCACCATGACCTAATGGGACATGGCACGCATGCTCGCATAAGCGCGCGACCATTGCGCGGCGGTGCACAAAATCGTTTCCATGGTTCATTTTATCCGTATGAATTTGAAATTTGGATCCAGCCCAGCATATGGAAAATGAAAAATGTTAGATATTAGATCCAATTGAGCACCCACGAAATCAATGTCACCTAGGCCTAAGCAAGCCTCGATGAATTTGATTTTCAAACTCCCATGATTTGATTCGAAGGAGTCAAGAAAAACGATCCACGACGATTTCTTTCTGACGGTGTGGCCTTCTCTCTCGAAGATAGAAAGAACGATGGATTCAGATGATGTTTGGGTCGTGAAGAATAACCTTTGGTTTAATCTGTAACCAGGACTTTGGCCGAGCAGCCCTTTTTTTTTTGTTACAGACGGGCGATCACACCACTCTGGCGCGAGTCAAGCCCAAACATCAGAGTACAAAATTTGCTGTAATAAGACAGGACAAGGGATCCCAGTATGCCAAATCCATCGGCCAGGGTTGCGGGCGGCAGAAGAAGCAACATAATCAGCCGCAGCATTGGCTTCCTGATATATATGCTGAATCTGAAAAGCACTAGTAGACTGCAGAGTGACTAAAATGTCTCTAATCAGGGGATTAAGGCAAGAATAAGAGTCCCCCTCCACCTAATCCATCTGATAATCGTGAGTGAGTCACCCTCAATAATCAGCCGATGATAGCCCAAATGTCGAACAGCATGTGTGATACCAGCCCATGCAGCATGTAGCTCAGCCATAGGAACCGAAATGTCGATAGAGCTGTGACCGCCAGCTGCTAGCAACTACCCCTTCGACCCACGGATGACAAACCCAGATCCAGCAGTACGATCAGAGACAGAGCCGTCAAAGTTCACTTTGACATAACCCGGAGGAGGGGACACCCAAGAGATAAAAACCATGGTCCGGTTTGCTGCCAAAGCAGCAGGGGAGTCCCAGTGGCCAGGTCCGTTAGTATGAATACCAAAATAACAGCGAGTGTACTCCTTAGCATGAGAGAGAGCACGACGGATAATCGCCTGAGGTGAGGTCGTCTCCTCAGCAAAAATAATCTTATTCCTTGTCAGCCAAATATGATAAGCCACGTAGGCAAATAAAACACCCTGAGAATAAGATCCATACTGAGAAGGCGATCGAAGAGCATTCAGAAAGGAGAGCCGGATTGGTCCATCCTCCAGCGACCATGGGGTAAAATGGATCAGCTACCATATCTGAGATGCACGAGAACATAAGAATAGAACATGGTCAACAGATTCATCCTGCATCCCACATATCGTACAGAGAGGCAATATCGAGAGGCCCCGACTAGCCAGAAGAGAACAGGTAGGTAAGCGATCCCACTTAATCTTCCACAAGAAGAGCTGAATCCTTGGGTGAACAGGCAACCTCCATATCCAAGCAACATCTCTAAGTCCTGAGGCCTGAGAACGGAAGCAGGCCACCAAATCTCTGGCAGGAGCACAAGGAAGACAGGATCGGTGCCACAGCCTGAGATCCGGCCCTTCAGAATTAGGAAGAGGCATGGCCAGAATCCGATGAGCAAGCTCAGCCCCAAATAACCGAAGAACCATAGGAGTATTCCAAGCAGCACTCTCCTGGCTGATCAGTGAAGAAACATGCAATGTGGGATCTACTTCAGAGCTTATAAAAGTCGGCCATTGAGATAAGGGAAGATCAGCTATCCAAGAGTCCTGAACGACATCAACTGACATCCCATCCCCGATCATCCAATGAATATCAGTCATGACTGTAGGGGCGGCCCGACAGATCGCACGCCATAAACAGGAACATCCATGAGGGATACTAACTTCCAAACCTGAAGTCCAACCACCATATCTACCACGCATGACTGTACTCCAGAAACAGTGAGGGTTCAACAGGAATCTGGAAGCATGCCTTGCAATGATAGCCTCACGACGGAGCACCAGGGACTAAATCCCCAACCCACCCTCACTCATCGGCAAACAGACCATGTCCCAGGCCAATAAGTGAATACCATGACCCCCCTGCATAGATGCCCACAAAAAATCCCGAATACATCTCTCTATCCGGCGAAGGAAGATAGTCGGGATCAGAGCATTGGATAACAGATAGATAGGGAGCGATGTGAGGATAGCACGGATCAAAGTGATACGCCCCATCATAGAAAGGCCCGACACCTGCCACCGGTCCATCCGAGTAGAGATCCGATGATCAAGGTCCCCAAAGTCCTGCTGCGTGGGCCGGCGTCCCGTAAGAGGGGTTCCGAGGTAGGTCAAACGATCTGAGACAGTCGAAATCCCTAACAAATGGGAAATAGCGGCACGACAGCGGGGAGAGACCGATGGACTGAAACAGAGAATAGATTTCTGCAAATTGATCCGTTGGCCCGATGCCCGGCAATAAGCCTGAATGATAGCAGAACAAGTGGTTGCANCTCACGATGGAGCACCAGGGACTGAATCCCCAGCCCACCCTCACTCATCGGCAAACAGACCATATCCCAGGCCAATAGGTGGATACCATGACCCCCCTGCATAGAAGCCCACAAAAAATCCTGAATACGTCTCTCAATCCGGTGAAGGAAGATAGTCGGGATCAGAGCATTGGATAACAGATAGATAGGAAGAGATGTGAGAATAGCACGGATCAAAGTGATACACCCCATCATAGAAAGGCCCGAAACCTACCATCGGTCCATCCGAGCAGAGATCCGATGATCAAGGTCTCCAAAGTCCTACTGCGTGGGCCGATGTCCCAAAAGAGGGGTTCCAAGGTAGGTCAGACGATCTGAGACAGTCGAAATCCCTAACAATTGGGAAATAGCGGCATGACAGCGGGGAGAGACTGAGGGACTAAACAGAGAATAGATTTCTGCAAATTAACCTGTTGCCCCGATGCCCGGCAATAAGCCTGAATGATAGCAGAGCAAGTGGTTGCATTCTGAATAGAAGCTGGGCTAAGCAGGATGCAGTCATCAGCGAAGAGAAGGTGGGTTAGAGGAGGTCCATGAGGCCCAGCCATATAAGGCTGTAATAAAGATGCTCCAACCGCCTGATTAAGAGCACGAGACAGATCATCGGCGCATAAAATAAACAAAAATGGAGAGAGAGGACATCCCTGTCGGAGTCCAACAGCAGAGGAAAAAAACTCAGTCGGACTGCCATTAATAATGATAGAGAAGTTGGGCCCTTGGACACAAGCCATAATCCACTCAATGAAATGATCATCAAAACCAAACGCCTGTAGCGTCTGACGTAGAAATATCCAACTCATCCTATCATAAGCTCTCTCCATATCAAGCTGGATGGCCATGAGAGACTGTCGACAAGAGGCGCGCTGGAGGTCATGCATAAACTCCTGGGCAATAAGAGCATTATCTGAAATACTGCGGCCACGGATAAAGGCACCCTGCTTCGGAGAGATCAATCTAGGAATCATCCCCTGCAATCGAGTAACAAGAATATGAGCGCATACTTTGTAAAGAGTGGTGCATAAACTAATCGGCCTATAATGCTGAGGAAGCAGAGCATTCACTTTTTTAGGAACCAGGACAAGAAATGTCCTCTGCCAGTCAGGAGGAATAAGTCTGGTAGAGAAAACATACTGAATAGCCGAGGTAACATCCTGCCCTACAATATCCCAGTAGAAGCGGAAGAAAAAGGTGGAAAGCTATCTGGGCCCGGAGCTTTATCAGGGCCCAGAGCCCAAACAGCATTACGAATCTCCTCCGCCAAGACCTCCCGAATCAAACTAGCATTCTCACTATATGAAACTCTAACATCCCTAGTACCAGTGATAATGGGAGAGTTAGAGCCAGAGATCTCCGACCAGCAGGACTGAAAGAAATGAAAAAGCTGCTCACAAATAGCGCCCTCATCCTCCAGAATAGTACCCTCTGCATCACTAATATGCCTGATCCGATTGGCCGCACGCCTAGCAATAGTGGCCTGATGAAAGAACCTGGTGTTGCGGTCACCTTCCTTTAACCACTGAATCCGGGACTACTGACACCAATAAATCTCCTGCTGCCAAAGCAATGAATGATGCATAGTCAAGTTCCTCCTAAGAGCCTGAAGATCACTCTCCGATAGCTGACCCTCCTCATCCTCCTTTGCTTGAAGAGTAGAGATTTCAGCTTCCACAGCCTGAACATTCTGCATAAGATTCCCTACCTCTCTTCTTTGCCACCATAAAAGTCTGTGCTTGGCAAGCTCTAAGCGGCGAGAGAGACGATAAGTATAATTCCCTCTGACTGGCATATGCTACACCTGACTAATCAAAGGCTAGGTTGAAGAATAATGCATCCAAAATTGCTCAAACCGAAAGGGCCCTTCCTGTAAGAAGACATCTCAGTAGAGATGAGAAGGGGACAATGGTCTGATGCAATCCACGGGAGGTGGGTATTAGTAGCACAGGAAAAGGACCGCATCCAAGATGAAGAAGCCAAAGCCCGATCCAATCGCTCCGACACCTGAGCAGACCCACTCCGGTTGTTACACCAGGTAAACTGCGGCCCCAAAAATCCCAAATCAATAAGACCCGCCGAGGAGATGGAAGAGCGAAACTCCATGGAATTCGGAGAATCTACAAATCGGCATCCCCCCCGCTTCTCGAAAGCATCCAAAATACAATTAAAATTATCAGCAATAAGAGTAGGAAAGCCCTGAGCTAATAAAGTGAGAATCTTTGACCAAAGGCCGCGCCGCTGACGAAAATCAGTGCTGGCATAGACTGCCAAAAGCAGCCAAGGCGGAGAAAATCCCTCAGAGATGACGAGGGCTACTTGCTGATGACTATAATGAAAAGCATCAACACGGATAGCAGGGTTCCACCAGAGAGCCATAATGCCCCCAGATAGCCCATTAGCTTTCACAGCATAGGAAGACCAGTCACGGGAGACTCACCGCCGGAAACGCTGAAGGCTAAGGCCCGACAATCGAGTCTCCAACAAAATACATATATCAAAATAATGAATCTGCAAAAGCCTACCAAAGGAGGATCGAAATGATGGTTTCAATGCTCTTCGGACATTCCATATAATAATCTTCATAAGATAAGAAGCAATGATGCCTCAGGCTCCATCCTGAGCTTCCGTCATAACCAAATTTGAAAGGTCCCCCGAGTTAGGACACAGCAACTGGAGTTCCTTATCCAACACCTGACCGAGGTCCGATCATTGGGAACTGGATGCAGAACTGACTCCATGGGAACTTCTTCACTCAACTCCATAGTAGGGGATCCATCTTTCCGAGAGACAGAAGGGGAAACAGATATAGCAGCTTTCAGAGTTGTGAAGGCAACCTCATGAACATCCATGACTCCTTTCTGATAGCAGGGGGCAGAGTCATCCTATCAGGAGAACCGATTTTCACCCCAGTACTTTTATTTACAACTTGGTTCACGAGCTATAAAACATTCTGTTTAGACATTTAAATTGCTCTTATATAGTGATTCAAGAATTGTGTCTAAAAATCATGCGTTATGCTATGATACCATACACACATATAATATTGAGCTAATCTACTTGCAAAATTTTATGGCAGTGTGTGTACGTTTGCTAGTTTAATTGATTTGCACCAGGCCAGTGACCTATTCTACGACGTTAGCTAAGAAAAACCTCATAAGTGAGAGAGTTGCTTACATATTAGAACTATAATATTTATTTATGTAATGATCAATTCTTTATCCCAAAGAATTTTATTTCATTTGAATTTTTTTATTCTAACTAAACTTTATTTTTTTAAAAATATTTCATTTAATTTTAATCTATATTTCCAATGAATTAAATTCTATTTAAATTTATTTTTATCTAATATATTTATTTTTATATTAGTATTATTATTAATTTAAAATTATTTAATTTTATAAGTTAAATTTAATAATATAAAATTATAATAATACTTTTTTTATTTAACTTAATAGCAACAGATATACTTACTATTTAATTTATTCTCAAAAAATCAAATTTACACATATATTATCAATGTTAATTTATTTTGCACATTTCTCCTTTGCCAGCACCCATAAATTTTAGTATCAAACAAACACATTTTAGTTTCTCCAACGGCCATACATGAGCAAAGCTTACTGGAGGAAGGCCAGAATGGGCTGAAGCACAGCCCATATGCACCCTTAGATGATCCCCATGCTCGCGCTGCTATGCTGGATTAAGGAAAAGTCTTTGTACATGCCCTCGATGTAGGATGGCCTATAGGGTATGATGATTCACCCCTGCATGGGCTCGTGCCAGAAAGTCTGCTCCTGAGTCTTGCGTCACTGATGCACAAATTCATGAGTGAACGAATTATTGTATTCGATATAGGTCATTCTACACCGAGATGGTGCACAAAGACTTTTCTGCTGGACTAATAGTTGTGTGTGTGTTTTCCATGAAAAAATAGGCTGATCATTAACCCGAACAACCTCATGGAGGAGTTGAGGAAGCAAGCAAAGGCAGACAAGAACGACGGATCTGTGAAGGATCATGTGCTACTTCTTTTGGAGGCTTCTCTTCTTGCCTCTGACGTCAGCCTTGAGAACCTCAACACCTTTGGCAATAGGATCCATCGAGTACTGAAATTGGGTCGCAGGATTGATGAGGATGAGACGGCAGATGTAGATCCTGGGATACCTTTGCTGGAGGATGTTGACGTACATCGCAGTCAGATGAAGAGGTTTAATAACCTTTACCTGTAACTATATATTTATGATCACATACAACGTGTTAAGATGTAAACCTGTGCGTAGCTTAGATGCACGTGACCCATGCGGATCGCATGCAACTTTATGATCCAACATGGTGGACGCGCGCTGCACCCCAGCCGAGGCTGCGCCCAGCTCACTAAGTGCGGGCACGGCCCAACCGCATACTGATCCAAAATTGCTCAGGCTGTGCAGACCTGCGTAGCCCATTATACTTGCACGGTTTACTTTCTTCTGTATTCAGGTCATACTTTTTGTTTTGATTCAACGGCTGATTATTGTTCCAATTCATTTAGGAATAGAGTTTTTTTTATTGTTAGCTCCTTGGTCTATAAATAAAAGGAGGCTGTGAGCATGGGTTAGGGTACGCTTTGGAGATGATCCTATTGGTGAGGTTTTTTTGAAGTTCTTGTCAGAGGGTTCTGGGAGTTTTGAGCAAGTTCTGAGACTTTTGAGAGGTAGGTTCTTATCATTTTCTCTTGTAATTTTGTACCGTGGATTAATAAATAAAAGAATCATCGAGGAGGTCTTGCCCATGGACGTAGGCCAAGGATAAAAGGTCGAACCATATTACATATAGTGTATTTTTTTGTTGCTTGATTATCTCTCTTGCGACGTTATTTGTTTGTTCAATTACTTTTCTTTACAAAATGACCTAGATTATTCCTGCATTTGTATTTCGTGTAATCTAAGGTGTGCTCGGTTATTACCCGGTCGGTTCGTTCAGTTTGGAATCAGAGCCAGGTTGATTTTTTTTTGAGAGATTGTTTTTGAAATAATGGCGAGCAAGGTGATGACAACTAAATATAAAGTACCAAGGTTTGATGGCTCAAACTTTGCACTTTGAAAGATGAAGATGCAGGCGATATTGATCAAGGATAGTGTGAAATTGCTTTGCAAGGAAAAAAAATAAACCGCAAGAGATGTTAGATGAGCAATATATGGAGAAAGATAAACTGGTTGTGGCAAACCTCTATTTGGCATTAGTTGATTCTGGATTATTTAATATTAAGACATAGTCTACTGCAAAAGGGATTTGGCAAAAGTTGAAGAATCTCTATGAAGGAAAGTCTTTGTGGTGCGGGCACCAGGATCTAGCAGAGGATTCTTAACCCTTTATGGATATGTGATTAGTTATGATTCAAGTCTTGAGTTGAAAAATAAAGTTTAGTTTATTTTGAGTACCGTCCGGTTCATTTTATTCTAAATTGAGTCCTATCCAGTTCAGTTTATTTTAATGTGAGTCCTGTAGTAAGTTCATCAGCTTACAAAGGAGACATCAATATTGGAACAGAAGACAAGGCCATCACAGTCAGACAGAGCAGCTGCTAAATTCAAGTTGGTGCCACACCTACTTCAAGCAGCCCACATGCCACCTAGCAGAGCAAGCAACCTTTCCGATCTGGATGATCATTTTTCTCATATGGCCGATGCTGATTTCATGCCAAATTAAGCTGCCGCTGATTGCATCTCAATCATATCTAGAAGATCACCTGCCTCATCTGGACGCTGCAGATTTTATGCCAAATTTAATTAGGGCACCTTTTTTTCTTTTCTCTTTTTTCATATCTGTATTTTCTTGGGCCCCAAGTCTCTTGCTCTATAAAAGAGACCCTCTTGTATGAATGATGTATCTTTTATTATTAATCAATCAATCCAAGTTTTGAGTTATTATGATTTTTGTTAATTGGTTCTCTGGTGCTCTTGTTTCCCTCCTCCTACGCATGCCAACATCCCAAGTCTCCAGCAGAAACCCTAGCCGTCACCTTTGTCTTCCAATAGTGGATGCCCAAGAGCCCTTGGCCGGCCTCCCCTTTTCTCTATTCCTTCCTTGTCTCTTTGCCTCTATTCTAAATTTTTTCTATTATTTTTTAACCCTTGTATGGTGATCTTGCAGATCCCTCAGTAGCCACGAATCCAAGATTCAAGGTGATCGTCATCAAGGTCAGCGGATACTTGGCTGCAGATCCGTGGGCTCAAGGCTTGGTCATCTAGGGCATATCCACCAGGCAGAGCAACCCCTTCAACACTTTGATCTTTCCTCTCTTGCCAGGTACACCCCTCTAATCTACTACTAACTTTATTGTAGAAGAGCAAGCCCTACCCGGGCTTCTTAGCTTCGACGGTCCTTCTTCTTTATTTTTTCAGGAACTTTTTCGCATGCGGATTTACTGTGAATTTTCTTGAATCCTTCTTAGGCTATTACTTTGGAAGAATTATCAACTGCAATCATTAATCATTAAAAAAAGAAAAAAAAATTACTTGCATCCGAATCGGTCCTGCATTAGTTTAGTATCAAAGCATAGTTAGGGCTTAATTTTAATTCACGTTATTATCAGTATATCATCTGTTAATTAAATTGTTTCTGCTTGCATGTACATCAGAAAATTACAAAATTTATTTTTCTAGATTCAATATAATTTAAAGTATTTTTTGTTATTTTTTGACAATTTAATTTGATCTGTAAAAAAAATAAATATTTTTTAAAGATTTATTGCTATTTACATATTTCTGGATTAGGGTTTGTGTTTTACATGTCATTCATCTGCATTAAATTACTCTTAAGGGCTTTCATTGATGTCAGATAAGGGAGGGATTGAGACCCCTTCCTTGGTCCAAAATAACCACCCGTGCATTCCGATCCCAAGCCTCTAATCTAAAACTGAGTAGCAACTTAATTGACATTTGCCCTAGAGGGCTAGGGACACCAACAGTCGTTTTAGTGTACTGGAGGAGACTAGTACAAATCAATCTGGCATGTGCTCGGTGTCTAGAAGGGAGGTCAAATGTCAAATGACTTAAACGGAGTGTTGGGGTTATTCTAATTAGGCACCTGCAATTTGCGGGATGAGCCTCCCCCTTCCACCTGTCCCAACTGACCAATTGAAGAGTTACTGTTAGATTGGCTTTCATTAAGCCAAATCCTTTACTCTGGATGACTAGGTCTAGCATACCGTAGTCCAAGTCAGTCTGAGTCTTGTATGCTTGATTGTGCTTGCATGTGCACTAGATCAGGAGCATCTTTTCACCTGTCACCACCTCCATTTCAGGCTGAACCCATGGCTAATCAAAGCATTGATGATCACTTAAGGATCATCACTGAACAACTAGCCCGAATGAACCAAGACATCAAGCAATCAGAGGCTAGATTAGGGTCCAGGTTTGATCAAGTCAAAACTAGGTTGGGCATCCTAGAAGAAGCCCGTGAGCTCCACACTGAGTCTGATCATGAGACCCCACCTCATCCTAGGAGAGCCCAACAGCCTGACCTCTACATAAGGCCAAACTCTAGGAGACCACTTCGACCTGATCCAGTCCTAGATGTCCTCCCTAGGAGACCCAATCATGAGGTAGTAGACCAAGAAGAAAGAGCCCTTAGAAGTGTCAGACTTGAAGCACCTACTTTCGATGGCTCTATGAACCCTAAGGACTACCTAGATTGGGAGGAAGGGATGGACCAGTACTTTGATTGGTAAGACATGTCTGAAGAGCGTAAGTTTAAGTTTGCCAAGCTTAAGTTAATACGACAGGCTAGGTTATACTGGGCTACTTTAGAGCGAAGGCAATTATTAGAAGGAAGAGACCCCATAGTCACCTGGCAAGCCATGAAGGCTAGACTTAGGTCCAATTATGTCCCTACATCGTATGAACAAAGCCTATTGGACTAGTGGCGGGGATTAATTCAGGGTTGTAAAACTGTGAATGAATACATCACTACATTCCAAGAGTATACCATGAGGTGTAATATCATTCAGTCTGAAGAAGTCACCCTATCCAAGTTTAGGTATGGCCTGAGAGCATATATTTAAAGAGTACTCTACCTAAGAAGGGTACACAATTTAGAAGAAGCTTACCAAGTTGCTAGAGATTATGAACATTTTCAAAGAGGACCACCCTATCGTAGATCAGAGGCTACCAAGAGCCCTATCCCATATCTAGGATCTAGCCAGGCCTATCCTAGTCATCCCAGACCCAACCAGTACTCAGACCCCCGCCAGACTTTCTCGAGTCGATCCAACACTAGCCGACCCAGTACAAGCCGAACTGAGTTGAGTCGACCCTAGAATAGTACCCCTATACCCTAGAGAGAGGATAAGGGCAAATATGTAGAAGTCCAAAGAAATTCCAATCCCCAGATCAAATGCTTTAGATGCAACAAACTGAGACATATGATCAACCAGTGCCCAGTCAGATCCCTTCATATAGATGAGTTACCTGAGACTAAATTCGAGTCCCTAGTTGAGCCTGAGGGAGAGGTCTATGAGGCTGATACCCATCTGATAGATGAGTATGATGGAGAGGAGGAAAAATTTGAGTCTGAAGACCTACTAGGAGTGGTTAGATGTATCTTGACCCAGACTCAAACTAAGGACCAGGAAGATTAGCGTAGGACTAACATCCTACAGACTTTTGTTAAGATAGGGGATAAGGTGCTCAAGATCATAGTGGATAGCGGGAGTTGTGTCAATGCCGTCTCTGCCAATACAATTAAGTTATTAGGATTGACCATAGTTCACCATCCTAGTCCCTATAAGGTCTCGTGGGTAGATTCCACCTCTATCCCAATCAAGTCCATATGCCAAATACTAATCAAATTGCAAAATTATGAGGAAAAGGTCTGGTGCGATGTAATTCCTATGGGTGTTAGTAGTATTATATTAGGTCGACCTTGGCTTACGATCACGATGCCACCTTTTTGGTCGATCCAACATCTGCTCTTTTAAACACAATGGGAACAAGTATATGATACATCCAACTCCACCTAGGGACCCAATCAAGAAAGAATCTAGCAACCTTAAGGATAGCAAGCCAAGAGTTAATCTGATTAAAGCTAAGGAATTAGAAAAGGACATCACTAAGGGTAATCCTGTTTGAATTTTGACCACTAAAGAGATCTATGAATCAGTCCAAAAGGAACAACCCCCAGAAGTAATTGAGATCCTAGAGGAGTTTAAGGATGTCTTCCCTGAAGAATTGCCTGATCAGTTACCACCCCTGAGAAACATCCAACATGCCATTGACCTGATCCCAGGATCCACCCTCCCAAACCTTTCCCATTATAGGATGAACCCCACTGAGCATTAAGAACTACAAAAACAAGTGGGAGAATTACTTAGGAAAGGTTTCATTAGGGAGAGCTTAAGTTCTTGTGCAGTTCCTGCACTATTAACCCCTAAGAAGGATGGTACCTGGAGAATGTGCATGGACAGTAGGGCCATCAATAAAATCACTATCAAGTATAGGTTCCCTATCCCCAGACTAGATGACATATTGGACATGATGGCGGGTGCCACTATCTTTTCCAAAATAGACCTTAAGAGTGGCTACCATCAGGTTAGAATTAGACCAGGGGATGAGTGAAAGACTGCATTTAAGACTAGAGATGGTTTGTTTGAGTGGGTCGTGATGCCTTTTGGGCTATCAAACGCACCTAGCACATTCATGAGAATCATGACCCAGGTCCTGAAAGAGTACACAGAAAAATTCTTAGTGGTCTATTTTGATGATATATTAATTTATAGCATGACCAAAGAGGACCATCTTAACCATCTCAGATTAATCTGTCAGACCCTTACAAGAATAGCCTATATGCAAACCTTAAGAAGTATGATTTCATGACGTATAGGGTTATCTTTCTAGGTTTTGTGGTAACCTCAGAAGGTGTTTCAGCGGATCCTGAAAAGGTTAGGTCAGTCGTAGAGTGGCCAGTACCCATGAACGTCCACGATGTTCGTAGCTTCCATGGCCTAGCAACCTTTTACAGGAGATTCATTAGGGGATTTAGCACCATTGTCGCACCCATCACTAATTGTATTAGGAAGGGTAATTTTGAATGGACTAAGTCAGCTAATAAGGCCTTCCTAGAGCTTGAGGATAGGATGACTCATGCACCTATACTTAGACTTTCAGACTTTTCTAAGGTGTTTGAGGTTGCATGCGACGCGTCGGGAGTAGGCATAGGTGGAGTGTTAAGCCAAGAAAATCACCCCATAGCTTTCTTTAGTGAAAAACTAAATGAAGTTAAACTTAGATATTCCACCTATGATAAGGAATTCTATGCTGTAGTACAAGCCCTTAAGTATTGGAGACATTACTTACTACCGCATGAGTTTATCTTATTTTCTGATCACGAGGCACTCCGATTTCTAAACTCCCAAAAGAAGCTAAATTCTAGGCTTGGCAAATGGGTTGAATACATTTAGGCATACACTTTTGTCCTGAAACACCATGCCGGTATAGAAAATAAGGTAGCAGACGCCCTAAGCCGTAAGTCTTTATTGTTGAGTACTGTTAGCACCGAAGTTATAGGATTCGACCAGATAAAAGATGAGTATGAGACCTGTCATGACTTTGGTGAAATTTATAAGATCCTTTAGCTAGGGCCATCCAGTACCAGTGGAGATTATACCATCCAGGATGGTTACCTTTTTAGGGGCAATAGACTTTGTATCCCTAGGACGTCACTTAGAGAATTCCTAGTCTAAAAAATGCATGCTGGGGGATTAGCTGATCATTTTGGAAGAGATAAGACTATTCTAGCGATAGAGGACCAATTTTACTGGCCAGGATTAAAAAAGGCTCATTGCCCTGATAATAGCCCGATGTTGAACTAGTGCCATTGTAAAACAGCAGAAGCAGAACACTGGTCTATATACTCCTTTGCCAATGCCTGATCATCCTTGGCAAGACCTCAGCATGGACTTCATTCTAGGATTACCTAAAACTCAAAGTAGCACAACTCCATCTTTGTAGTGGTCGATAGGTTCTCTAAGATGGCTCATTTCATCCCTTGTTCGCAAACCTTTGATGCATCTAGGGTAGCCCGACTTTTCTTAGACAACGTGGTCAAGCTCCATGGCCTACCAAGATCATTGTTTCTGATAGGGATGTTAGATTCACTAGCTACTTTAGGAAAATGCTATGACATCTGTTAGGAACCAAACTTAATTTTTTCACAGCCTTTCACCCCCAAACGGATGGGCAAACTGAAGTGGTGAACCATAGTCTAGGAAACCTTCTTAGGTGCCTTGTAGGTGAACACCTAGGGACGTGGGATTTGTTACTATCTCGTGCAGAGTTTGCCTACAATAGCTCAATGAACAGGTCCACGGGCAAGAGTCCATTTGAGATAGTCCATGGGTACAAGCCTAATCGTCCACTTGATCTAATTCCTTTACCCCTCCACACACGAATCTCAGAGTCCACACAAGCATTTGCATAGCATATAAAGACTTACATAAGGACATTAGCCAGAAAATAAATCTAAATAATGAAACTTATAAAAGACTGGCTAACTCCCGAAGAAGAGCCAAAGAGTTCAGTGTAGGGGATTATGTCATGGTTAGGCTTAGGCCTGAATGGTTCCCACCAGGTACCATTAAGAAACTTCACGCTCACGGAGCTGGTCCCTTTAAAATAATAGAGAAGGTAGGACCCAATGCCTATGTGCTAGATCTGCCCTCGGATTGGGGCATTAGCTCTACCTTTAATATTGCACACCTAGTAGAATATAGGGATCCGGCAGCGATTCCTAGTGAGTACTTTGAATCTAACCCTCCTTTCATGAGCGAACCTATCCAAGAGTGTCCACCACCAATTTTACTAAGCAAGGAGAGCGGATCGAGTGTATCCTAGGTGATTAAGCCATTACGATCCGGAACCACAGTTATCAACGCTACCTGGTCTGATGGCAGGGTCGCCCTGAATCTGATGATTCATGGATTACTCGAGAGGACTTGCAACACCTTGACCCAGACCTATTAGAGAAATACCAGAGCTAGAATGACCCATACTCGATGGGATCGAGTTCTTTCCACCACGGAAGAATTGGTGCGGGTACCAAGATCAAGCAGAGGATTCTTAACCCTCTGTGGATATCTAATTAGTTTTGATTCAAGTCTTGAGTTGAGAAATAAAGTTTAGTTTATTTTGAGTCTCGTCCAGTTCATTTTATTCTAAATTGAGTCCTACCCAGTTCAGTTTATTTTAATGTGAGTCCTGTAGTAAGTTCATCAGCTTACAAAAGGAGACATCATTATTGGAGCAGAAGACAAGGCCATCACAGTCAGACAGAGCAGCTACTAAATTCAAGTTGGTGCCATACCTACTTCAAGCAGCCCACATGTCACCTAGCAGAGCAAGCAACCTTCCCGATCTGGATGATCATTTTTCTCATTTGGTCGATGCCAATTTCATACCAAATTAAGTTGCCGCTGATTGCATCTAGAAGATCACCTTCCTTATTTGAATGCTGCAGATTTCATGCAAATTAAGCTGACGCAGATTGCATCTCAATCATATCTAGAAGATCACCTGCCTTATCTGGATGCCACAGATTTCATGCCGAATCCAGCTGCCACTGATTGCATCTAGAAGATCACCTTCCTCATCTGGGCATTGTAGATTTCATGCCAAATTTGATTAGGGCACCTTTATTTTTCTTTTCTCTCTTTTCATATCTGTATTTTCTTGGGCCCCAAGTCTCTTGCTCTATAAAAGAGACCCTCTTGTATGAATGATGTATCTTTTATTATTAATCAATCAATCCAAGTTTTGAGTTATTATGATTTTTGTTAATTGGTTCTCTGGTGCTCTTGTTTCTCTCCTCCTGCGCATGCCAGCATCCCAAGTCTCCAGGAGAAACCCTGGCCATCACCTTTGTCTTTCAATAGTGGATGCCCAAGAGCCCTTGGCCAGCCTCTCCTTTTCTCTATTCCTTCCTTGTCTCTTTGCCTCTATTCTAAATTTCTCTATTATTTTTTAACCCTTGTATGGTGATCTTGCAGATCCCTCAGTAGCCACGAATCCAGATTCAAGGTGATCATCATCCAGGTCAGCGGATACTTGGCCGCAGATCCGTAGGCTCAAGGCTTGGTTATCTAGGGCACATCCGCCAGGCAGAGCAACCCTTTCAACACTTTGATCTTCCCTCTCTTGTTAGGTACACCTCTCTAATCTACTAGTAACTTTATTGTAGGAGAGCAAGCCCTATCGGGGCTTCTTAGCCTCGGCGGTCTTTCTTCTTTATTTTTTTAGGAACTGTTTCGCGTGTGGATTTACTGTAAATTTTTCTGAATCCCTCTTAGGCTATTACTTTGGGAGAATTATCAACTACAATCATTAGTCATTAAAAAAAAAAATTACTTGCATGCGAATCGGTCCTGCATCACTTTGGTGATTAAAATTTATCTGAGACAACAATTATATAATATGAAGATGAAGGACGGGCATCAGTTCAAGAGCACTTGGGAGTATTCAATTCCATTGTGAGCAAGCTTACAGCCCTAGATGTAAAAATTAAAAATGAAAAAAAGGCCAGTATTTTATTATGTTCTATACCAAAATCTTGGGATATCTCATTATGAACTTGAGTCATATTGAAACCCTCAAGATGGAGTCAGTTGTTGCATCATTACTAACAGAGGAGATGAGGCGGAGATCTAGCCAAGGAAGCTCTTCTGAGGAGGCCATATATGATAGCATGGGTAAGACCTTTCGAGAAGGAACATTATAATCGATGAAAATCGAGATCTAAATCAAAGGGCAAGAAGAAGATAAAGTGTTGGAATTATGAAAAAATAGGGCATGTGAAGAAAGATTGCCATACTAGAGGAGTTGTTACAAAAGTTGAATTAGGAAGTTTCAAGGTAATGTAGCAGAAGGCAAAACTGATTTATCTATTTTAGAAGATGGGGATGCTTTGACAACAATTGAAAGCTCTGAACTTGCACATCATTGGATTTTGGATTCGGGGGCATCTTTTCATATGACTCCTTTTAAGGAGTGGTTTCATGCATACAAATCATGGGATGGTGGACTTATTTATTTGGGTAACAATGCTACTTGTCCTATGATTGAAATTAGAGATGTCCAAATCAAGATGTTTGATGGTTCAGTTCGGATGTTTTCTAATGTGCGGCATGTCCCTACACTTCGTAAGAGTCTGCTATCACTTGGAAAGCTTTGCAAGCAGGGTCTCAAGTTTGTCGAGGAGAAAAATCAATTGAAGGTATTCCAAGAGAGTTTGATGGTGATGAGGGGAGAGATTTTGGGTGATCTATATAAATTGGTTGGTGAAACTCAGGTGGAAGAGGCAGCAGTAGCAACTACAAACATTGTATGTCCTATGATTTGGCATCATCGTTTGAGACATATGAGTGAGCGTGGGCTACAACTATTATCAAGTAGGGAGCTTCTTCAAGGGTACAAGTCAGCATCACTACAATTTTGTGAAGACTGCAAACAAGGCTTTCTTTCTCTTTATTACTGTAGTGGAGTAAGGACTTTCTTGATCTAATCCATTCAGATACTTGGGAGTCACGTGATAAGTCATTAGGTGGGTGTTCCTATTTTGTATCCTTCGTTGATGATTATTCTCACAAGGCTTGGATATATATTCTGAAGCATAAATCTGATGTTTTTGAGAGTTTTAAGAAATTAAAGGCTCTAGTGGAAACATGAAAAGGTTTGAAAATCAAGTGCCTATGATCAGATAATGAAGGGGAATATTGCTCCAAGGAATTTGAGAAGTTTTGCAGCAAGCATGGAATTCAGCGATACCTTACAATACCTAGTACACCACAACAGCATGGTGTGACAGAGAGGTTAAATAGAATACTCATGGAGAGGGTCCAAAGTATATTGAGTTCTGCTAAACTTGACAAGAGTTTTTGGGCAGAGGCTGTGAATACGGCCTGTTACTTGATTAATAGAGCACCGACAAAAACTCTTGGGTTTGAAATTCCAGAGGAGTTTTGAAGTGGTAAGCCAATAAATTATTCCCATCTCCTTGACTTTCGATGTGATGCATATACATGGATTCAAAAGTAAAGAGAACAAAATTAGATAAGAACTCTCAAAGGTGTATTTTTCTTGGCTATGCTAAAGGAGTAAAAGGGTATCGATTATGGGACCCTCCTACCCACAAGATCATTGTTAGCCGAGACGTCTTTAATGAAGAATCTTTTCAAGGAACCAAAGAAGAACAAGATAATAAAGATGTTATTCCTATTGAGTTCTTTGATGCACGTGATAAGCAGCAATCAGAGCAAGTATAATCAAATGATGAGGCAGTAGCTGGTGAACTGGGCACAGAGTCTTTACAATAATTTGAAGATGCTATCTCTCTAGATGAACCACTAGCAGAGTCGAAGCGGCCTAGGAGGGTCATTAGACATCCTTCTAGGTATAATGACTATCTCACTTCTTTCATTCCTTCTGCTAATCATGTTTGCGCTTATATTGCTTTAGTGGAGGAGGATGAGCCAACTTCATATAAGGAGGCTTGTGAGCCCACCGATGCTAGAAAGTGGCATTATGCTATGGAAGAGAAGATGGAGGCACTTCGAAAGAACAAGAGTTGGGAACTTCTAGTTCTATCAAAAGGAAGGAGTTCGATTGGTTGTCGGTGGGTAAATAAAGTGAAGAAGGATTCAGATGAAAATGTGAAGAAATTCAAAGTTCATTTGGTGGTAAAGGGTTATCCTCAAAAGTCAAGGATTGACTTTGATGAGATTTTCTCACTAGTGGTTTGATTGACTACTATTCGAGTTGTTTTGGCGATCTTGGTAGTCATGGATTTGGAACTTTAGCAGATGGATGTAAAGACAGCTTTCTTACATGGCAATTTAGAACAGAAGATTTATATGTCACAACTTGAAGGTTTTGTTGAAAAAGGCAAGGAAGAGTTGGCTTGTCAACTGAACAAATCATAATTATACAGTCTCAAACAGGCGCGAAGGTATTGGTACAAGCAATTTGATTCCTTTATGATGAGTTTGGGATTTGACTGATTGGAGGCAAATTATTGTGCATATTTCTGCAGCTATGATGATAGGAGCTTCGGTATCTTGCTGTTGTATGTCGACGATATGATGATTACAGGGAATAGCAAGAGTCGGATATCAAATCTAAAAACTCAGTTGGCTGGGGAGTTTGAAATGAAGGACTTAGGATCCGTAAACCAAATACTCGGGATGAAGGTGCTAAGGGAGAGGAAGGATAGGAAGGTATGGCTTTCACAAAAGTAATATGTAGAGAAGGTTCTACGGTGCTTCAATATGCAGAATGCAAAGCCGATTTTTACTCCGTTTTATACCCAATTAAAATTATCAGCAGAGCAATCACCCAGCACAGAAGCAAAAATAGGTTGACATGGCCCACGTACCATATTCATCAGCAATAGGGAGTCTTATGTTTGCCATGGTAAGTACAAGACTAGATATTACACAAACAGTGGAGTTATGACCCGATTTATGGCAAATCTAGGTAGTGACCATTGGGAAGAAGTTAAGTGGATCCTCAGATATCTGAGGGGGACATCTGGTTTCTCACTCTATTTTGGTTCAGTAGATTTGGAGTGCATTGGATATGTGGATTCTGATTTTGCAGTAGATCGTGACAGAAGGAGATCTACAACAGGTTATGTGTTCTCTATGGGTGGTGGTGCTATAAGCTGGGAGTCCAAACTTCAGTCAGTGGTCGTATTATCAACGACAGAGATAGATTATATTGCTATGGCATAGGCAAGTAGAGAAGCTATTTGGCTTAAGAGGCTTCTTGAGAAATTCAGGGTGAAGTAGGATGTGATGAGAGTGAATTGTGATAGTCAAAGCACGTTGCACTTGGTGAAAAATTTAGTGTTTCATTCTCGAACAAAGTACATCGACATTCACTATCATTTGTGAGAAATGTGGTGGATGATGGTTTAATCTCACTAATGAAGATTCATACCAATGCAAATCTAGTGGATATGTTGACCAAGCCTATGACTCGAGAGAAGTTAATTAAATTGGAGTAAAGTTTCCCTTAGTCTTGGAGCTACTTGAGTAGTGGAAGGTTGGCAAGGCCTCCAGGGATGACGTTCTTTGGCATTCGGCACATATCTTCAAGTAGAAGAATTATTGAGATGCAGACCTGTGCGCAGCCCAGACGCACATGACCCACGACGCCACGGATCAAGCGCAGCAGATACGTGCTGCGCCCCAGTCGGGGCCATAGCCCAGCTCAGCAGGTGCGTGCGCTGACCCAAAATTGCTCGAGTCGCGAGCACCTGCGCGGCCCGTTATACTCACACGGATTTACTTTCTTCTACATTCAAGCCATCCTTTTTGTTTTGATCCAACGACTGGTTATTATCCCAATTCATGCAGGAATAGGGTTTTTTTTATTGTTAGCTCCTTGGTCTATAAATAAAATGAGGCCGTGAGCATGGATTGGGGTACGCTTTGGAGATGATCCTGTTGGTGAGCTTTTTTCAAGTTCTTGTAAGAGGGTTCTGAAACTTTTGAGAGGTAGGTTCTTATTATTCTCTTGTAATTTTGTGCCGTGGATTAATAAATAAAAGAATTGTCGAGGAGGTCTTGCCCATGAACGTAGGCTAAGGATAAAAGGTCGAACCACATTACATCTGGTGTATTTTTTTTTGTTTCTTGATTATCTCTCTTGTGATGTTATTTGTTTGTTCAATTTCTTTTCTTTACAAAATGACCTGGATTATTGCTGCATTTGTGTACGGTGTAATCTGAGGTGTGCTCGGGTATTACCCAATCGGTTCCTTCACAACACACCAACATATATAAATGTTAGTATAGCAACATAAAATATATCATTAATATAAGTTAAACCTAACATATATGCACGCTAACACAATAGTTTATGCTCTTTTTGATCCTAAAAATAAGATGTTGACCCAATTATTGATTTTAATGATTAATAAATGACATGAGTATATCCATTATGTTTTAACAAGGGTTTCAGGCATTAAAAATATTTGATCAATCAAAATGTATAAAGAACCTTGTTTTCAATCAAATGTCAAAAGTATTTTTCAAAATTCAGAGCCTGCAGTCGACACCTAGTTGGTTTGAGCCGACCCCATGGCGGATCAGATATTTTTCTGATTTTTGGCACGGTCTGGAGTCGACACCCAAAGTTTCGGAGCCGACTCCAACCTGAGACACCAAAAAGTTATTCTGTTTCAGTTTCCGGAGTCGACACCAAGTTTTTGGGAGCCGACACCTAGATTTTGAGAGCCGACACTTACAGTCTCTGGAGCTGACTCTAACCTGAGTACAGAGATTGTGTTTTCTTGAGTATTTCTGGAGCCGATACCTTATGGAGTCCAGAGTCGACACCCGAAAGCGGCGAGTCGACACTTAACTTTTTTGGAGCCGACTCCTCAATGAACTTTTACTTTCTATTTTTGGATACTCGACTTGGAGCCGACACCTAAAAAGTTGGATCCGACTCCAACCTATCAGGAATGGATTTTCAAAATGTCAGAACGGCCTCCAACGGTAACATTTTCTTACCTAATCTCTAACGGCTACTTTTCTTGTGTGTAGGAGGAATCCAAGGATAGAAATAATGGCTAGTTTTTTACCTAATCATGGATTAAGGAGAATCTATAAAAAGGAAGACGTCCGTTTAAAAAAAAGAAGAGACGAAAAAAATAGAGAGAAAATAAATTAAAAAATCCGAGAAGTCTTGAGCAAGAAATCAAACAGGAAAGAGCAAAGTTCAAATCCATCAACTCTAGAAAGCTCAAAGAGAAATCCAAAGAATTCAAGGTCAAAATCGGAGTATTTCTCAAGTGAAGAAAAAAGAGAGCAAAAGCCCTGATTTTCCAACTTCTTATCTGCAATCCTTGTAAAGAATCTGAGCTGAGGCCTAATTCAACTCTTCAAGAGAGAAGAGGAAAAGAAGAAAAGAAGAGAAGCTCACATCAAATTCGCTTCAAATAGGCTTTTCTAATCTTTGTTTACTTATATTGCTTATTTGCTCGCTTAAGGAGCTTTGCATTGTTATAAACTTTAAATCAATTTGGTGTTTGCTAATTCAATTAGGGGGATTGAATTAGTTGAGGTAGTTTACCTCGGGAACAAGCTAGATTAGCTTGGGTTTGGGTTTTGTGCTGGTGAGCCCAAAAAAATGGCTGGGTTTGTTGTGACCCCGTGTAAAACAACAAGTTGGAGTTGTGAGCTTGTAAAACAACTCAACTATAATCAGTGGATTATAGTGTGGACCCAAGGGTTCTTGGGAGTGGACGTAGGTGTTGGATACACCGAACCACTATAAATATCTTGTGTTTGTCGTGCTCTTGTCTCTATCTCTCTTACTGTGCTTTAAATTATTGCTTCATTCTCTAGCATACTTAATTTTGTGAAATTTGGTTTTAAGTTTTAAAGTGTTAAATTTTTTTTTAAAGAACCCAATTCACCCCCCCTCTTAGGTTGCCATCTGGGCTAACAATTGGTATCAGAGCAAGTGCTTATTATTTATTTGATTACACGATCAAGAGCTAAAGATCCAAATGGCAGCTCAAACTGGATCTTCATTTGCTGAAGGTCATTCTACTAATAGACCTCCTTTGTTTAATGGTTCCAACTATTCATATTGGAAAGCAAGAATGAGGATATTCATTCAAGCTTCAGATTATGAATTTGGAGTGTCATAATTAATGGACCTAGTACACCCACACACATGATTGATGGTTCTATTGTTCCTAAGCCCGAAAGGGATTGGAATGATAATGATAAGAAAATGGCTCAGCTCAATGCTAAGGCCATGAATGTTTTATATTGTTCCTTAGATGCAAACGAATTTAATCGAATCTCTACATGTAATTCCGCAAAAGAAATATGGATAGATTAGAGGTTACCCATGAGGGTATAAATCAAGTTAAAGAATCTAAGATTAATATTCTAGTTCATAAGTATGAATTGTTTAGCATGGAACAAACTGAAACTATAGCATGCATGTATACTAGATTCACCGATATTGTAAATAGTCTAAAAAGTCTTGGCAAGACCTACACTAACTTTGAATTGGTTCGTAAAATTCTTAGGTCACTTGCAAGGACATGGAAGCAAAGGTGACAGCAATCCAAGAAGCCAAGGACCTCAACACTTTACCTTTGGAGGAGCTACTTGGATCACTAATGACCCATGAGTTAACCATGAAGCAGCACATAGAGGAAGAAGTTAAAAAGAAGAAGACTATAGCTCTTAAGGCTGCAGAAATTGAGGAAAGCAGTAGTGAATGAAGATGATGATGAGACAGCTCTTCTTGCTAGAAAGTTCAAGAAATTCATGAGAAGAAGAAACCCTTTCATAAAAGGAAATCGGGAATTAAGATGGAAGGTGAAAAAGATAAAGAAAAGGACAAGGACAAAGACAAAGAGAAGACTCCCTAATTTGCTATGAGTGTAAGAAACCGGGGCACTTTAGATATGATTGTCCTCAACTAAAAAAGACCTACAAGAATAAGAAAAAGGCATACATTGCAACATGGAGTGACAGCGATGAATCCTCTTCCAACGAGGAACAAAAGGAAGTTGCAAATATCTGTCTTGTGGCAACAGGATGATGAGGTAAGTACCGAAGCTAATGACTTTACTTTTGAAGAATTGTTTGAAGCATTCAATGAACTAGTTGATGATTTAAATCTTTGAAAAAGAAAAATAAATCTTTAAAAATGATAATTTAAATCTTTTCAAAGAAAAAGATAATCTTACTCATGATGTTGAAAAATTGAAATCAGAAAATGAAGTTTTGATTGAAGAAAAAGAATCAATTTCTAATGAAAATGATAGATTAAAGAAGGAAGTTGATAAATACAAAAATATAGTTGATAAATTTACATATAGTTCTGAAAAACTTAATTTATTATTGAGTAATCAAAGAGCTATATTTGATAAGGCTGGATTAGGTTATAGGCCTAATATAAAACAAAAATATGTCAAAAACTTCTTTAGAAAAGAACAAGATAAAAATAAAGTTTCATGTCATTGTTGTAACAAAAAGGGACACAAAGCCTTTGAATGTAATTTTAAGAAAATTAACAAGAATTTAAGTAGTAAAGGAAGGAAAATATGGGTTTCAAAAGGAACAATCTTTATTGCTACTAACCATGAAGGACCCAAGAAAGCTTGGGTACCTAAACAGAAAGTTTGATCACTTTGCAGGAGTGTCTTGCGGCCAAAAGATTAAAACGAAAATGGTATCTTGATAGCGGCTGCTCAAGACACATGACGGGTGACAAGGATCAATTCATCACCCTTGAAGATAAAAGAGGAGGAGTTGTCACTTTTGGAGATAATAATGGTAAAGGCCAGATTATGGGATTTGGTAAAATTCAGATAACTCCCTCTACTTTCATTGAGAATGTTCTGTATGTAGATGGTTTAAAGCATAACTTAATCAGTATTAGCCAATTGTGTGATAAAGGTTTCAAAGTTTCATTTGAAGCTTCTATCTGCACTGTTTCTAATCCCATTGACAATAGCATTATATTTGTTGGTAATAGAAATGACAATGTATACTTAATTGATTTAGACAATTTGTCTACTAGTAATCATTGCTTAGTAGCTAATAATGCTAATGTAAATGAGATTGGATGGTTATGGCATCGTAGATTAGGTCATGCAAGCACACACCTAATTTCAAAATTAATTCAGAATGGATTTAGTTAAAGGACTTCCGAAGTTAGATTTTGAAAATAACAGAATTTGTGATGCATGTCAATTTGGAAAACAAACTAGAAACTCTTTCAAATCTAAAAATGTTGTTTCCACTTCTAGGCCATTAGAGCTACTTCACATGGACCTTTTTGGACCTACTAGAACACAAGTCTAGGAGGAAAGAAATATGGCCTTGTGATAGTAGATGATTATTCTAGATTCACTTGGGTACTATTTTTGCTCACAAGGATGAGACTTTCTCAATATTTCTGAAATTTTTCAAGAAAGTCACTAATGAGAAAAATAACACCATAGTGTCTCTTAGAAGTGATCATGGCATGAATTTGAAAATCACTTATTTAAAAATTTCTGCACTGAACATGGCATTCATCATAATTTTTCAGCACCTAGAACACCACAACAAAATGGAGTTGTAGAAAGAAAAAATAGAACTTTAGAAGACATGGCCCGTACCATGCTATGTGAAAGCCAACTCCCAAAGTACTTCTGGCGGAAGCTATAAACACGGCATGTTACATCCTTAATAGAGCCCTAATTAGGCCAATACTTAAGAAAACACCTTATGAATTATGGCATGATAGAAAACCAAAAATAGGTTATTTTCATGTATTTGGTTGTAAATGTTTTATTCATAATAATGGAAAAGATAATCTTGGAAAATTTGATGCAAAATCTGATGAAGGCTTATTCTTAGGATATTCAACAACTAGTAAAGCTTATAGAGTATTTAACAAGAAAACCTTAATTGTAGAAGAATCTATTCATGTAGTCTTTGATGAATCTTTAGCATCAAGTTCAGAAAAGATTGATGATGAGGAAGATACAAACATATTAGAAAGAGATATTGAAAAATTAAATATAGATGTATCTTCAGATCATGAACAAGAAGCTAAAGATGATGATTCTTCTAGGGTTGATGTTATTGATACTAATCATAATGAGGTAGATCTTCCTAGAGATTGGAGATATGCCTATGGTCATCCAAAGGAATTGATTATAGGTGATCCATCTCAAGGAGTAAGAACTAGATCATCTATGAGAAATATCAATAATCATCTTGCATTTGTATCTCAAATTGAACCTAAAACCATTGAAGAAGCTAAAAAGATAGTAATTGGATGCTAGCTATGCAAGAAGAATTAAATCAATTTACTAGGAATAATGTATGGTCCTTAGTTAATAGACCTAAAGATCATTCAGTATAGGATCTAAATGGGTATTTAGAAATAAATTGGATGAAAATGGCATAGTAATTAGAAATAAAGCTAGATTAGTTGCAAAAGGATATAATCAAGAAGAAGGAATTGATTTTGATGAAACTTTTGCACCTGTAGCTAGATTAGAAGCAATTAGATTACTACTTGCATTTGCATGTCATATGAACATAAATTTATTTCAAATGGATGTTAAAAGTGCATTTTTAAATGGTTTTATAAATGAGAAAGTTTTTGTGGAACAACCACCTGGTTTTGAAGATCATGAATTTCCAAATCATGTTTTTAAATTGCACAAAGCACTATATGGTTTAAAACAAGCACCTAGAGCTTGGTATGATAGGTTAAGCAAATTTCTGATTGAAAATAATTTCACTAGAGGAAATGTAGACAAAACTTATTTTTGAAAAGAAAAGAAGATTTATTAGTAGTACAAATATATGTAGATGATATTGTATTCGGTGCTACTAACAATTTCTTGTGTCAAGAATTTGCTAAGTTAATGCAGGGTGAATTCGAAATGAGCATGATGGGAGAACTCAACTTCTTCCTAGGACTTCAAATCAAGCAAAGCAAAGAAGGGATTTTTATCAACCAAACAAAGTACACAAAGGAAATTCTCAAGAAGTTTGGAATGGAATCAATCAAACCCCTTGGAACACCTATGAGTCCTTCATGCAAATTAGACAAAGATGAAGACGGTAAGAAAGTAGATCAAAAATACTATAGAGGTATGATCGGATCTCTACTTTACTTAACTGCAAGTAGACCTGATATCATGTTTGCTGTTTGTTATGTGCTAGATTTCAATCAGAACCTAAAGAATCTCACTTAATTGCTGTGAAAAGAATCTTAAGATATCTAAGTGGAACTAAAAATGTAGGATTATGGTATTCTAGAGACTCAACACTGAACTTAATTGCATATTCTGACTCTGACTATGCTGGATGTAAACTAGATAGAAAAAGTACAAGTGGTGCATGTCAATTCTTAGGAAGTAACTTAATCTCTTGGTTTAGCAAAAAGCAAAATTCGGTTGCATTATCTACTGAAGCAGAATATGTTGCAGCTGGAAGTTGCTGTGCTCAAATCCTTTGGATTAAGCGACAACTTGAAGATTATGGCATAACACTTGATAAAACTCCTATTAGATGTGATAATACAAGTGCAATCAATTTAACTAAGAATCCAATCCAACATTCAAGAACTAAACACATTGAAATTAGATATCACTTATTAGAGAACATGTAGCTAATAATGAAATTTGTCTTGATTATTAGTACTGAAGAACAATTAGCTGACATATTATAAAACCTTGAGTGAAGAGAGATTTTGTTATCTTAGAGGTGAATTAGGAATTTGTGATCCTTTGGAATGATTTTAAAACTCTTAAGGGAGATTATCTATATTTCCATCAATTTCTTGAGATTTCTCTCATGATTTTAAGGATAATTTATCTAGACATTTGAGTAATTTGATTCATCATACTCCAAAGATTTTATCAAAATTTATTGAGTTTATTTTCGATAAGTTTCGATGTCTGAAACTCTTATTTTTCTCTGAAATCGTCTGTGGAGTTGACACCTCAAATTTATGGAGTCGACACCTTGTCTGTGTGCTCTCTATCTGAGACCTTGGAGCGACACCCGATTAAGCGGAGCCGACTCTAGTTCGAGCGCTAACCGTGTTAGCGACTTGGAGTCGACACCCGACTTTGCGGGAGTCGACACCTGGTAGCCCCAAATTGACTTTATTAGGGCAGAGTCGACACCTTCTCATTTCCATTCATTTCAAAACTCTATCCAAAACCTCTCCAAACCTCCCAAAGCCTAAAATCCCTCAAGTCAACCTTTCCCTAAGATTTCTATGGCACCTAAGCATAGAGGATCGGTCCTTGGTGCTCCCGTAACCACCCGGAAGCGTACGGCTCGACGTCCTGTTCATGAGCCTCTCCAAGCGATGATTCCTCTTCAATCCATTCGGATAACCCTAGCCACTCCTCTCCTCAGGTAGATACTCTTGCGGGCGTGTGATTACCATGGGAAGGAAAGTGGATTTTGATTTCTTTGAGACGAGGGCTTTTTCTATTGGAAGACAAATTAAAGAGCTCGGCTGGGACAAGGTATGTTCTTTGGATGTTCCCACTTATCCAGCCCTAGTTAAGGAATTTTACTTTAATTTATCAAGGGGAGATGGTGGGATAATCAGTTTTGTAAGAGGGAAGAGAGTTCATCTTACATTTCAAAGTTTAGGAAATCTTTTGAGCATCCCTGTCACTAGGCTTGTAGTTGATATTCATAGTGAGAGATCTGATGCATTGTCAAGGATGTTAGGTAGAGAAGTAACTGAATTTGAAGAAGTAAGGGCTAATCAGTTGCCCTTGGAGCTTAGATTATTACACAACATCTGTAGTAGGATCTTATTCCCCAAGACTGGTCATTTTGAGTATGTCTCAGAACAAGACATTATGGTTATGGACAGTGTCTTGACGGGTCAGCCTATTAAAACTTGCTGGGATGATGATTTAGTATATGGCTGAGGCCGAGGGCAAAAGGAGATTGTCTTTGCCTTATGGGATGATTTTAACTATGGTTTTCAGAAGTCAGGCATTGTGATTTCTCACATTGAGCCATCAAAGAACCTCAGACACACAGATTATTATAGCTTGGCTACGGTGCACAGGATGGGGTTCGTTAAAGTGAATGGTCAATGGGAGAGAAAAGGCCATCTGGATGAGAGAGCCGCTGAGATTAGGACTTCTGCACCATCTGAGGTTGGTCCATCAGCGAGGCTTCCTTCACCAGAGCCTAGCAGATCTTCACCTCCTCCAGCTCCTGCTCTAGTTCCTGTACCGCCACCTATGTCATCTAGTGGATTTTCAGATATTCAGTTAGAGCAACTCAAAAGTTTATTTGCTGCTCACAAAGAAGAAATGAAAACTGAGATTGATAACAGTTTGATGAACTTAAGAGAATTGTATTACTCCTTGGATGATAGAATTGGTAAGATTGAATCCACCCTTGGAGCCTCTGCAGAATCTTTAAGGAATGATCTCAAGAATATTTTTGAAGAACTTAAAGATATTGGTGGAGATTCAGAGACTTACTCCAAATGCAATGCTGAGCTTCAGGACAAGATTATGACTGCATGTGCATTTGTTGACAGAAAACTAAAAGAATTTGTTAGAACTCAGAGTGAAGGGATGGGAAAAATTATAGAAGATTTGCAAAGGCTTCTTAGGACTAATACTTGATTGTGTTGTAATGAAATCTTTAATGTTATTTTGATGCAATGAAGCCTCTTTTTGTAATCTGATGTAATATTTGACATTATAATGTAATGAACTTCTTTGAAACTTAATGAATGTTATTTGATCTTTGAAGCATCTATCATCTTTGTTATTTTACTTCAAGCTTTGTATCCTTTTTGTTGATTACAAAAAAGGGGGAGAAGTAATTGCTAATGGTATATGCATTAAAAGTTATAAAGAGGAGAAGTAATTAGTATTTGTATATGCATTAAGTAATTAGTAATTGTATATGCATTAGAATAAATAAGCTTAATCAATTGGTATTTTCATATAAGGAGAAATAATTGATGTGCATTAAAAGGAAGAAGCTTAGCTAACTTAATTTGATACAATTTGATATGATTGTTTAATTGGTATCAAACATTAAAAGTTTTCTATTCAAAAGGAAGAATAGATATTAATTTGAGTATCATAGGGGGAGCTACCTCATTTATGGGAGCTTATCTATAAGGGATAAATATCTGAGAAATTTGATTTGAAAACCTTATTATTTAAATCATGCATATACTCAATGTTTTTATAATCATCAAAAAGGGGAAGATTGTTGATCCAATTATTGATTTTGATGATTAATAAATGACATGAGTATATGCATTAGGTTTTAACAAGGGTTTCAGGCATTAAAAATATTTGATCAATCAAAATGTATAAAGAACCTTGTTTTCAATCAAATGCCAAAAGTATTTTTCAAAATTCAGAGCCTGGAGTCAACACCTAGTTGGTCTGGAGCCGACCCCATGGTGGATCAGATGTTTTCCTGATTTTTTGCATGGTCTGGAGTTGACACCCAGAGTTTTGGAGCTGACTCTAACCTCAGACACCGAAAAGATTATTTTGTTTCAGTTTCCGGAGTCGACACCAAGTTTTTAGGAGCCAACACCTAGATTTCGGGAGCCGACACTTATAGTCTCTGGAGCCGACTCTAACCTGAGTACAGAGAGTGTGTTTTCTTGAGCATTTTGGACCTGACACCTTATGGAGTCCAGAGTGACACCCGAAAGCGGCGAGTCGACACTCAACTTTTTCAGAGCCAACTCCTCAATGGACTTTTACTTTCTATTTTTGGATACTCGACTTGGAGCTGACACCTGAAAAGTTGGAGCCGACTCCAACCTGTCAGGAATGGATTTTAAAATATCAGAACGGCCTTCAACGGTAACATTTTCTCACCTAATCTCTAACGGCTACTTTTCTTGTGTGTAGGAGGAATCCAAGGATAGAAATAATGCCTAGTTTTTCACCTAATCATGGATTAAGGAGAATCTATAAAAAGGGAGACCGTCCGTTTAAAAAAAGAAGAGACAAAAAAAAATAGAGAGAAAATAAATTGAAAAATCCGAGAAGTCTTGAGCAAGAAATCATAGAGGAAAGAGTCAAAGTTCAAATCCATCAACTCCAGAAAGCTCAAAGAGAAATCCAAAGCATTTAAGCTCAAAATTGGAGTATTTCTCAAGTAAAGAAAAAAGAGAGCAAAAGCCCTGATTTTTCCAACTTTTATCTGCAATCCTTATGAAGAATCTGAGCTGAGGCCTGATTCAACCCTCCAAGAGAGAAGAGGAAAAGAAGAAAAGAAGAGAAGCTCACATCAAATTTGCTTCAAACAGGCTTTTCTAATCTTTGTTTACTTATATTGCTTATTTACTCACTTAAGGAGCTTTGCATTGTTGTAAAATTTAAATCAATTTGGTGTTTGCTAATTCAATCAGGGGGATTGAATTAGTTGAGGTAGTTTACTTCGGAAACAAGCTAGATTAGCTTGGGTTTGGGTTTTGTGCTGGTGAGCCCAAAAAACTGGCTTGGTTCGTTGTGACCCCGTGTAAAACAACAAGTTGGAGTTGTGAGCTTGTAAAATAACTCAACTGTAATCAGTGGATTATAGTATGGACCCAAGGGTTGCTTGGGAGTGGACGTAGGTGTTGGATACACCGAACCACTAAAAATATCTTGTGTTTGTCGTGCTCTTGTCTCTATCTCTCTCTTACTGTGCTTTAAATTATTGCTTCATTCTCTAGTATACTTAATCTTTGTGAAATCTGGTTTTAAGTTTTAAAGTGTTAAAATTTTTTTTAAAAGAACCCAATTCACCCCCCCTCTTGGGTTCCCATCTGGGCCAACATAAGAAAAAGTAAAGTATTAATTAACATAACATTGGCTGTGTTAGAATAGAAATAACTCAATTTTTAAGTTCAAAGTTGTTTTCTCATTGTCCTTTTAGCTTTGGCAGTTTCTATTTATCAATCTCGTTAGAGACATCATCCAATGCATTCTTTATGCTATATTGGCTATTTTGGAGATGAATAGCATACATGATTTTTTATTAAACTATGATTTTTTTTGTTAATTAAACATAAAAGATAGATTAATTGATATATTTTTTTATTAATTGTTGCATGCATACACATTTTTTATGCAATTGTATAAAGTTTATTTAATATTATTATAGCATAGACATCCTCAAACAATCAATACAAGATAATTGTTTTCTTTAATAACATAAGCAATTTACTTTAGATGAAGTGGGCTAGTGCTCTCTAGCACTTTTTCTTGAAAAATAATAACAAACATTTTTTTGGCTTGCTCCACTATGGATGAATTATAATTAAAAAATATTATTATTTCTTGAGGCTATTGCTTTATTGATCTAATTATTGATTTTGATGAATAACAAAAACCATATGAGTATATCTCTTATGTTATTAATAATTTTGATTAAGTGTTTTAGAAATTTAAAGTGTTTAATTAATCAAAATCTAAAGAAAATTAAGTTTGAATTCAATTCTAGTATCAAGTGTCAAGTTTCAGAAATTAGAGCCGACTCTAAATGGATCAGAGTTGACTCCGGAGCGTATCGGAATAGTTTGGCACGTTCGGCATGGATTAGAACCGACTCCTATAGAGATTAGAGCGACTCTAATATGAAAACAGAGAACCTCATTCCTGCATCAAATTAGAGCCGACTCTAATTGACAAATAGAGACTAGTTGTTCAAGGAAAAATTAGAGCCGACTCCCACTTTTGTTAGAGCCAACTCCAGCACTCGATGTATTGACCTTAGGAAAAGTTATAGCCGACTCCACGATGAACGGATATTGCTATTTTAAGCATTCCAACTTAGAGCCGACTCCAGGCCAAATTAGAGCTGACTCTAATTTGTCAAAGGCAAATTTCAGATGTGTCAGAGATGACTCCAGAGGTTATCTTTTTCCAAATAAGCCGCAATGGCTCTTTTCTTTTTTATGCTAAACACATCCATAAGTACATTTAACGGTTAGTTTTTAACTAAAGATGGATTAAGAGAAAATTATAAAAGAGAGCTTCCAACCGTTTGAAGAAAAAAAAAAGAAGAGAAAAAGAAAAATCAAAAAGGAAAAAGCTCAGATCCAAAATCCTTTGTTCGAAAAAGAGTTTAGAGAAATCTAAAGCATTCAAAAGTCTTCTTTGTGGGATTTCTATCAAAAACAAAAGGATTAGAAAAGAGCCCTAGTTCTTCAATAGCCTCTATATCAACGAATCTTCGAAAGCTTCAATCCTATCTTAAGGAAGATCATTCAAAAGAAGAAGAGAAAAAGAAGAAAATAAGAAAAGCTCAACTTCAAAAATCTTCTAAATCTGGCTCTTGTATATCTATCTTGCTTATATTGCTTATTTGCTTATTTAAGGAGCTGATTCTTTATTGTAACTTACTCTTATTACATTTGACTACTGATTCAATCAGGGGATTGAATCAGGTGAGATAGTTTGGCCTTATGCAATCTAGGTTAGCTTGTGATAGGTTGTGTGCTGGTGAGCCTATTAAAATTGACTAGATTCGTTGTGATCCCATTGTTAAAATAACAAGTTTGAGTTGTGAGCTTATAAAACAACTCGGCTGTAATTAAGGTGATTATAGTGCAGGCCCAAGAGTTGCTTGGGAGTGGATGTAGGCGTAGCTAATATCGAACCATTATAAATCTTTATGCTTATTGTGCTTGTCTCTTTTCTCTCCACTCTATCCTTATATTCTGCTTTGCATTCTTAGCACCACACTCTTTGTATTTATCCTTGTGCACTTTTACTTGTGAAATTATTTATAAGCACCAAATTTTTTAAGAATCCAATTCACCCCCCCTCTTGGACTGTCATCTGGGCCAACAATTGGTATCAAAGCTTGTGTTCATCTTTCCTTGATCTAACAATCAAGAGCTAAAGATCCAAATGGCAGCTTAAGCCAGTTCTTCTTTTTCTGAGGGACAATCCATAAATTGTTCACCTTTGTTTAATGACATAAATTACTCATATTGAAAAGCTAGAATAAGAATATTCATTCAAGCTTTAGATTATGCTTTATGGAGTGTCATTATCAATGTCCTAGCACTCCCACATACTTAGTTGATGGATCCATTATTCCTAAGCCTGAAAGGGATTGGAATGAAAATGATCGAAAAATGGCTTAGCTCAATGCCAAGGCCATGAATGTCCTATACTGCTCCTTGGATGTAAATAAATTCAATAGAATATCTACTTGCATCTCAGCCAAGGAGATATGGGATTGGTTGAAAGTTACCCATGAGGGTACTAACTAAGTTAAAGAGTCCAAGATTAACATTCTTGTGTATAAATATGAACTCTTTAACATTGATCAAAATGAATCCATCACACGCATGTACACTAGATTTACTGATATAGTGAATGGATTAAAGAGTCTTGAAAGATCTATACTAATTCTGAACTTGTTTAAAAAATTCTTAGGTTCCTTCCAAGAGCATGGAAGCTAAAGTGATAGCAATCCAAGAAGCTAAAGATCTCAATACCTTACCTTTGCAGGAGCTCCTTGGATCACTCATGACCCATGAACTCACAATGAAGCAACATCAAGAAGAATATGTGAAAAAGAAAAGGACAATCGCATTAAAGGCTGTTAAAAAGGAAACTAGCATCAGTGAAGAAGATGAAGACGATGAAAACACCGCTCTCCTTGTAAGAAAGTTCAAGAAATTCATGCAAAGAAGGAGGCCATTTTATAAAAGAAAAATGAGTGTCAAGTTGGAAGGAGATAAAGAAAAAGATAAGAAAAAAAAGAAAGATTCCTTGATTTGCTATGAATGTAAAAAGCTCGAACACTATAGATCTGAATGTCCTCAACTCAAAAAGAGATTTAGAAAGAAAAAGAAAGCTTCTGTTGCAACTTGGAGTGATAGTAATGAATCTTCATCCGAAGATGAACAACAAGAAGTTGCCAACATATATCTTATGACAAATAAAGAAGAAGAGGTAAGTTCTAAAACCCCCAAATATGATTTTACATTTGATAAACTTTATGATGCTTTCAATGATTTGTTTAGTGATTTTAAAGTTTTGAGAATAAAAAATAAGGTTTTGAGAACTAAAAATTTAAATCTTCTTAAAAAGAATGATGAATTTGCCATTGTATTTGAAAAGATAAAATCTGAAAAGCAAGTTTTAGAAAAAAAGAAAAATGTGATTTCTGCTGAAAATCAGAATTTGAAAAATGAACTTGAAAAATACAAGAGCATTGTTGACAAATTTACTTATAGCTCAGAAAGATTGAATTTACTCTTGAATAATTAAAAAGCTATTTTTGACAAGGTTGATTGGGATTACAAACCACATAAGAAATAAAAACTTGTTAACAATTTTTTTGTAAAGAAATTGATTGAAAAATATATTTTTTATCTTCATTGTGGCAAGAAAGGTCATAAATCCTATGTTTGCAATCATAAGATATTTTATGTCAATGCTGGTTATAAAGGTAAGATGATTTGGGTTACAAAAGGAACTGTGTTTGCTGCTACTAACCATGAAGGACTCAAGAAGGCTTGGGTACCTAAACATAAGATGTAATTGCTTTGCAAGCGTGCCTTGCAGCCAAAGGATTAAAAGAAAATGGTATCTTGATAGCGGTTGCTCAAGATACATGATGGATGACAAAGATCAATTCATCATCATTGAAGCTAAAAGATGTGGAGTGGTGACCTTTGAAGATAATGGTCAAGGTCACATCATGGGAATTAATAAAATTCAAATCGATCCATCCACTTTTATTAAAAGTATTTTATTTGTTGATGGTTTAAAACATAACTTGATTAGCATTAGCCAACTATGCGATAAAGGTTTCAAAGTTTCATTTGAAGCATCTATCTACATAGTGTCTAATCCCATGGACAATAGCATTATCTTTGTTCAAAATAGAAATGACAATGTACACTTAATTGACTTGGATAATTTATTTACAAGTAACCATTACCTAATTGCTAATAATGCTAAGGTAAATGAGACTAGATGGCTATGGCATCGTAGATTAGGTTATGCAAGCACACACTTGATTTCAAAGTTGCTTAAAATGAATTTGGTTAAAGGTTTTCCAAAATTAGATTTTGAAAATAATAGAGTTTGTGATGCATGTCAATTGGAAAACAAAATAGGAATTCTTTCAAATCTAAAAACATTGTTTACACTTCTAGGCCACTCGAGGTACTACACATGGACCTTTTTGGACCTACTAGAACCAATAGTTTAGAAGGAAAGAAATATAGTCTTGTGATAGTAGATGATTACTCTAAATTCACTTGGGTATTATTTTTAGCTCATAAAGATGAGACTTTCTTGGTATTTCTAAAATTCTTTAAGAAAGTCACAAATGAGAGACACTACCATAGCGTCTCTAAGAAGTGATCATGGAACTAAATTTGAAAATCATTTTTTAAAGATTTTGCATTAAAAATGGCATCCATCATAATTTTTTAGCACCTAGGATGCCTCAACAAAATAGGATGGTGAAAAGAAAATAGGACTTTAGAAGACATGGCCCGTACCATGCTATGTGAAAGCCAACTCCCAAATACTTTTGAACGGAAGCTATAAACACAGTATGTTACATCCTAAATAGAGCCTTGATTAGACCAATTCTTAAAAAAACTTCCTATGAACTATGGCATGATAGGAAACCAAATATTAGCTATTTTCATGCATTTGGTTGTACATATTTCATTCATAACAATGGTAAGGATAATTTAGGAAAGTTTGATGCGAAGTCAAATAAAGGTATTTCTTAGGTTATTCTAGAGTGCTCAATAAGAAATATTTGATTGTAGAAGAGTCAATTCATGTAGTGATTGATGAGTCTTTAGTATCAAGTTCAGAAAAGAAAGATGATGAGGAAGATGCTAATATCCTTGGAAGAGATTTTAAAAATTTGAATGTTGATGTATCTTCAGATCATGAATCTGAAGCTAAGGATGATGACTCACCTAAGGATGATGATATTGATATTGCTCATAATGATACAGATCTATCTAGAGACTGAAGATATGCTTATGGTCTCCCAAAGAACCTAATTATAGGTGATCCATCTCAAGGTGTAAGAACTAGATCATCCATAAGAAATATCAATAATCATCTTGCATTTGTGTCTCATATAGAGCCCAAAATAATTGAAAAAGCTGAAAAGGCTAATTATTGGATGTTAGCCATGAAAGAGGAATTAAATCAGTTCACTAGGAATAAGGTATGGATCTTAATTGATAGACCCAAAGATTATCCAGTTATAGGATCCAAATGGGTATTTAGAAATAAGTTAGATGAAGATGGCATTGTCATTAGAAATAAGGCTAGACTAGTTGCGAAGGAATATAATCAAGAAGAAGGTATCAATTTTAATGAAACCTTTGCATCTGTTGCAAGATTAAAAGCCATAAGGTTATTACTTGCATTTGCATGTTGCATGAAAATTAATTTATTTCAGATGGATGTAAAAATTACATTTTTGAATGGTTTTATAAATGATGAAGTTTATGTTGAACAACCACCTGGTTTTGAGGATCATAATTTTTTAAAGCATGTTTTTAAACTACACAAAGCACTTTATGGTTTAAAATAGTCACCTAGAGCTTCACATGATAGACTTAGTAGATTTTTAATTAAAAATAATTTTTTTAGAGGAAATGTTGATAAAAACTTATTTTTAAAAAGAAAAAAAAATTATTGATAGTACAAATTTATGTTGATAATATAGTATTTGGTGCTACTAACAATCTTCTTTGTCAAGATTTTGCAAAGTTAATGCAGGAGAATTTGAAATGAGCATGATGAGAGAACTAAATTTCTTTCTTGGACTTCAAATCAAACAAGAAAGAGAGGGAATCTTCATTAACCAAACAAAATATACAAAGAAAATTCTTAAGAAGTTTAGAATAGAAGTTGTTAAAACTCTTGGCACACCAATGAGTCCTTCATGCAAACTCGATAAAGATGAAGATGGTAAGAAAGTAGATCAAAAGCTTTATAGAGGTACGATTGGTTTTTTACTTTATTTAACAGCTAGTAGACCTGATATTATATTTGCTATATGTTTATGTGCTAGATATCAATATGATCCTAGAGAATCTCACTTAATTGCTGTAAAAAAAAATTAGATACTTAAGTGGAACAAAAATGTAGGACTATGGTATTTTAGAGACTCACCATTTAATTTGATTGCATATTCTGTTTCTGATTTTCTGATTATAAATTAGATAGAAAAAGCACAAGTGGTATATGCTAATTCTTAGGAAGTAACTTAATCTCTTGATTTAGCAAAAAATAAAATTTAGTTGCATTATCAATTGCTGAAGCTGAATATGTTGCAGCTGAAAGTTGTTGTGCTCAAATCCTTTAGATTAGGTGATAACTTGAGGATTATGATATCACACTTGATAAAATTCTAATTAGATATGACAATACTAGTACAATAAATTTGACCAAGAATCCTATTCAACATTAAAGAACCAAACACATAAAGATAAGACACCATTTCATTAGAGAACATATTGCCAAAAATGATATTTATCTTGATTATGTGTGTACTGATGAATAATTAGCTGATATATTTATAAAACCCTTAAGTGAAGAGAGATTTTATTATCTTAGAGGAGAATTAGGAGTTTGTGATCCATTAGAATAGTTTTAAAACTCTTAAGAATAATTATCTAGATTTTAATCTATTTTCTTGAAAACCTTCTTATATTATTAAGAAAAATCATCTAAATGTTTGATTCCTTGATCCCCCATGCTTTAAGAAAAAATTATCCAGAGTTTGATGCTTAGATTAACAAGTTTCAGATTCTTTTTGACTGAAACTGTTGTGGAGCTGACTCTATTAGAGTTGGAGTCACTCTAATTTTTTGGACTCTCTGTCTGCTCATTAGAGCTGACTCTAGTTATTGTCGGAGCTGACTCTATTTCGAGCACTGACTGTGTTAGCGATTTAGAGCTGACTCTATACTTTTCGGGAGCCGACTCTAAGTGGTCACCAATCGATATATATAGGGCAGAGCCGACACTTCTCCAAGCCAAATCGACTCCAAATCATTCCAAATTTCTCTCCAATTCTCTCAAGCTTTCAAAGACCTTTGATTCTCAACTCCCTTGATCTTAATGGCCCCCAAATGCCGTGCATCCGCTATTGGAGTCACCGTCACCACCGGGAGATGCTCCTTGTGATGTCTGGCAAGGGCACCTTCAGCAAGAACTCCTTCAACTTCTTTCTCCTCAACTCCAAGTGCTATGCTTACTCCTCCCTCATCTCAAGTTGATTTTGTGGATGGAAAAGCAATCACCTTGGGAAGAAAGGTAGACTTTAATTTCTTTGACTATGAAGGTTTTGATATTGGTAGACAGTTAAGGGATATGGTTGGGAAAGGGTCTGCTCACTTGATGTCCCCACTTATCCTACTTTAGTGAGAGAATTTTATAATAATATTAGTAGAGGAGATGGTGGGTTGGTTAGCTATATGAGAGGCACCCGTGTCCATATCACTTCAAAAATTTTGAGCAATATTTTGGAGATTCTTGTTATTGGACTAGTTGCCACTCACCACACTGATAGAAGCGAAGCTTTATCGAGAATGTTGGGAAGAGAAGTTACTAAATTTGAGGAAGTCTATGCAAATCAATTGAGTTTAGTAATGAGACTCCTTCACAACATTTGTAGTAGAATTTTATTTCCAAAGACAAAGATTTGAGTATGTATCTGAAAGGGATGTTGTTATGAACTGTGTGATGAATGGCTATCCAATTAATTTGGCTGGTATGATGATTGGGTACATGGCAGAGGCCGGAACTAAGAAGATGTCCACTCTACCATATGGAATGGTTTTGACTTTGATCTTTCGGAGCCAAGGGGTGAACATCTTGGAGAATGAGCTTTTAAAGAAATTAAGGCACATGGACTACTACAATGTCTTCACTCTTCACCGCATGGGCTTTAGAAAGTTGAATGGTCAGTGGCAAAGGAGACGACCTGGTGGCTTGCCAGAATATGACAGACCAACTAGAGTTGATGATGATATTGTTGAGGAGGTTCCTGGACCTTCAGCAGCTGAACATCTACTTCTAGACCTTTATATGCTCCATCTAGACCGAGTTCCTCTTTAGCACCTCCACCGGCAACTCCTACTGGACCTTCCCTTATTTTCTCAGCTTTCACATCAGAGCAACTTTTACAAATCAAAGAAGTAATGAAATCTGCTCTGACTAAGCAAGAAAAGAGGATAAATGAGAGCTTTAGCGATCATTTTTTAAATTTGAAGCAGTTGATTTATATTTTAGAAGAAAAAGTTGAAAAGGTTAAAAGTTCAATCACTTCCTCTGCTGAGAGCCTGAAGACTGAGTTGCAATGCATTCTTGACAAAATTAAAGACATTACAGAAGAATTAGATGTTTATGCAAAATCATCTATAGAACTTCAAGTCAGTATCAAGAATGCATTAGAAGAAATTAAAAATTTGATGGAAGGATTTTGCAAGACTCAAGTGGAAGGCATGGGAGAAATTTTAGCTGAATTAAAGAGAATCTTGAGAATCCGTTCACAGTAAATGTTCCGTGCCCTTCCTGCTTCTCTAGCTGATCAAGTCAAGCCAAGCTAGTTCATCCAATTCAATCTATCTTAGCTTACCTTTAAATTTTAGGACTTCATATATTGTAATTAGATATTTGCTTTAAGTCAAGTTATGTTATTTTAGTTGTTTCACATTTAGCTTGTACTTAGGACTTTACTTAAAGTATGTCATGATGTTGTAATGTTATGTTTATTTCACACTTTGTTTGTACTTGATCCTTTATAATTAGTTGTATCGGATTATGTATGCATGAAATTTTATGACTCAATGAAATTACTTTGATCTTTTGAAATTTTGTGATGTTTGATTCTTATTTTGATTAATTTGTATCCCAATCTGAGCAAAGACTACCTTATGCTTTCTTAACCTTTTTGTTAATGACAAATAAGGGGAAGAGAAAGTTGTATATGTATATAGAATTAAATAGACTTTAAATAGTATGCGCATATTTAGGAGGAGCTATCTTACTCAGGGGGAGCCTATTTGAGTTTGAGTTGATAAAAACCTATTTGAATTGATAATTTAAATTAAGTTTTGTGATTTAAAAGTATGAATCATTGGATGCATATTGTTGATTTCTTGGAATTATATTAAATTTTGATAAATATCAATCTGCTTAAAGAAGTTGTTTAAACTGCTACTTATGCTTTAATTGGTTATGCATATACTCAATGTTTTTGTCATCATAAAAAAGAGGAAGATTATTGACCCAATTATTGATTTTGATGAATAACAAAAACCATATGAGTATATCTCTTATGTTACTAATGATTTGATTAAGTATTTTAGGAATTTAAAGTATTTAATTAATCAAAATCCAAGGAAAATTGAATTTGAATCCAATTCTAGTGTCATGGTATCAAGTTTCATAAATTAGAGCTGACTCTAAATGGATTAGAGCCGACTCCAGAATGTATCGAAATAGTTTGGCACTTTCGGCACGAATTAGAACCGACTACTACAGAGATTAGAGTCGACTATAATATGAAAACATAGAACCTTATTCCTGCATCAAATTAGAGCCAACTCCTACAGAGAATTAGAGCCGACTCTAATTGACAAATAGAGACTAGTTTTTCAGGGCAAAATTAGAACCGACTCCCGCTTTTGTTAGAGCCGACTCCAGCACTCGATGTGTCCACCCCTGGAAAAGTTAAAGCCAACTCTGTGATGGATGAATATTTCTATTTTAAACATCCCAACTTAGAGCCGACTCCAGGCTAAATTAGAGCCAACTCTAATATGTTAGAGACGGATTTCAGATGTGTCAGAGATGACTCCAGAGGTCATCTTTTTTCAAATAAGCCTCAACGAGTCTTTCCTTTTTTTTGCTAAACACATCCACAAGTACATTTAATGGCTAGTTTTTATCTAAAGATGGATTAAGAAAATTATAAAAGGGAGCTTCTGACAGTTTGAAAAAAAAAAGAAGATAAAAAAGAAAAATCAAAAAGAAAAAGCTCAGATCTGAAATCCTTAGTTTGAAAAGAGTTCAGAGAAATCCAAAGCATTCAAAAGTCTACTTTGAAGGATTTCTATCAAAACAAAAGGAGTAGAAAAGAGCCCTAGTTCTTCAACAACCTCTACATCAATAAATCTTCCAAAGCTTCAGTTAATCCTATCTTGAGGAAGATCATTCAAGAGGAGAAGAGGAAAAGAAGAAAAGCCCAACTTCAGAAATCTTCTAAATCATGCTCTTCTATTTCTATCTTTCTTATATTGCTTATTTACTCATTTGAGGAGCTGATTCTCTGTTGTAACTTTACTCTTATTACATTTGGTTACTGATTTAATCAGGGGATTGAATCAGGTGAGGCAGTTTGGCCTTGTGCAAGCTAGGTTAGCTTGTGATAGGTTGTATGCTGGTGAGGCTGTGAAAACAGCTGGGTTCATTATGATCTCATTGTTAAAACAATAAGTTTAAGTTGTGAGCTTGTAAAATAACTCGGCTGTAATCATGATGATTATAGTGTGGGCCCAAAGTTGCTTGGGAGTGGATGTAGGTGTAGCTAACACCAAACCATTATAAATCTTTGTATTTATCGTGCTTGTCTCTTTTTCTCTCTACTCTATCCTTATATTCTGCTTTGCATTCTTAGCATCACACTTTTTGCATTATCCTTGTGCACTTTCACTTATAAAATTATTTTTAATTGCTAAATTTTTAAAAACCTATTTCATTCCCCTCCTCTTGGGTTGCCATCTAGGCCAATATGCTTATAATACTTTTAATTTTTAAATTTATTACTTTATTTAATAGGGTGGCTTTGGGTTGGGCTGCGGCTCCGTGAATTTGCTGTCATGCCTTTCAAAGCTGATGTAACCTACTTTAACCATTGTTCGGTATTCTTTCCTTCTTTCTATCTTTCTTTTTTTATTTAATAGTGGAAGTAGAAGCTCCACTACAAAATTTAGCATAGCTATCCTTTAAATAGGCTTTTAAAATAAAAAATATTTTTATTTTTATTTTACTTTTTCATCGATAGGACCACGGTAGGCTCCCTAGGTGAAGTCGATAAACTAACCTGGGAAGATAAACCGTGCTTTGTCCTCAGACCAACTCGCTGTTCTGTTTCATACGCGCCTCGCATGCATTTTAATTCCCCATCCCAAAGTATAGACAAATTCCTATTTCTTATGAGGTAACAACCCAGAGAGGTTCCAGCAAAACCTGGAAGGATCATTGTTTTTGAGTAAACGAAGGAGGGAAATCAAAATTTGAAAACATATATGAGCAAATTAATGCCCGTCCGTGAAATAAAAGCCAAAAAAATGAAACGACTTTATACAAAATCAAGTAAAATTATGAAACTTAGTGTTCAGCTTATCCAGCAAATCACCAAAATCTGAGATTTAAAACATTGAAAAAATAAAAAGATGGAAAAAGAAAAAAAAATCTAAAAATTGGACCTTGAGAAAGCCATTGCTGTCATCGCACATCAAGCTTGCACTGCTTCAGTCTCGTGGACCGATTTGCCTGACGGACCAGAAGGCGAACCATGAATAAACAAATTGATAGTTTCTCTCGGTAAGCAAGTTTACATGGCTTCTTCAAGTTAATGAGCAGCTCCAAAACCACTGACTCTTAAAATATGTGTTGAGAGTCATTGTCACCTGTTTTTAGTGAGTCAAAGTTGGTGAATCGAGTATTCCAATCATTATCTACATGCTGTTCCATGGAAGAAATGGTATCTCATATACTTGGATCTTTCAACTCGATTCCGATCCTGTGATGCCAGTACCGCATGTCATGGTTTGAGTGTAGTCCACAGCCAAATGCCAAACAACGGATGCGGTTGGCCGAGGGGTAGGTGGCTAATATGTTCCGAGAGGTATGGACAGGATCATGATCAAGAGCAGTGCGATGGGCTTACCGTATCCAACCGTGTAATTGGTAGAGGTTATTAGGCAATATTTTAAAAAAGAAATGAAAGAAAAGTTTTTTTTTTTTAAAAAAAGACAATAGGATTCAAGACATTCAAGTCCTCCTTAATCGAGTTCCTCATTTCTCAACCACCATTGAATCTATGACCATCTAGACTTTAAATTCTACAAGATTAAGAGAACCATTGTTTAGTTCTCGCTGCTTGTAACAAATGTTCTTCGTTCCCAATTTATTGCCAGCAACTCAATTGTGTTCCTTTCAAATCATTTGCTTCTTACTAAACAAAATAGTAACATACTGATACAGTTTGGTCTTTGAAGCAAACTCGTCTCTTATCATGATGATATTAATTAACATGGATTCGTATAGTATTTTAAACAAAGACAGAAGCACGACTACCTTAATCAGAGGAAGACCATCAGATTGAGCGAGCTGATAGAATTCATGAAAACCGAATACGAATCCATTGCCTCAGAATCCTTATGTCAATAATATCGAAACATAATATAATTAAGAAAGTATGGAATTCATACCTTGTTCTGCCATTATTAAAAATGAAGAATACTGTAACCGAATGCAATAGCGTTGTCGACTGATTTTGGTTGGAGACGGTTCTTCTGGTTTATTAACACAATTGCAGAAGATTTTTCTGATAAAGATGTGAATTATCAGATATGCTTAAATATGAAAACTTATCCTTTCGTAGTGACCTTTTCGAAGTGACGGGACCTTTCCGAAGAGACTTTTCTTATAAATCCTGTTCAAACCAGGGACCATAACCATTTGACTTTATGTAATCATGTCTCTATTCAGCCCATCATAAAATTAGAGTCATGTTACGGGTATCTACACATTGTGTTCCATATCAAAAAATTAATCCTTAATGTCCAATTAACTTTATTAGATCACTTATTATTAGACTAACATTATGATAATCAAATATACACATTTACATATGTTGGTCCACATGATTATTTTTCAACAATCTTCCACTTGGACCTCATATGTAACCAGATAAATGTGCACTACCTTATGAGTACTCAAAACCTTTGTTATCATAACTTAAGAATTTTGAACAATCTGGTCCATTGGCTGCACTAGTGTAGGATCAAAGTAGCCTTCGCTCACATTGGTAGTAGCTGGACCATCAATGGTCACATATACTAATACAACCAAATGACATATATAAAATATGGTTGTGTAGTATGAAAATTATATGTAATATAATCTGAACATGCCTATTTTCAACTGATCCTTTTTTTTAGCGAGATCAAACTTTATTCCATATGAATCAGAGTAAATAAAACACTGAAATCTTTATTTCTGCAGAAACTGACATACAAAATACAGACTCCCACTAAACCAAAACATCATCAAATAATACAACATCCATTTGATTAATATGCTTATGAAAGACTTTGGGTGTAAGTCCTTTAATTAGTGGGTCAACCAATATAAAATATGTACCTATATGTTCTATACATATCTGTTTACTCTAAACTCTTTCTTTTATAACAAGAAATTTAATGTCTATGTGCTTTGGCTTAGACGAACTTCTATTACTGTTGGAATACATTACTGCTAAGTTATTGTCATAATATATCCTGAGTGATCTTTCAATACTTTCAACTATACGCAGCCCCGTAACAAAGTTTTGCACCCATATTCAATGGTTGGATGCCTCATAACAAGCTATAAACTCTGCTACCATGGTTGAAGAGGTTATGAGTGTCTGCTTAACACTTCTCTAGGAAATAGACCCTCCAGCCAACATATATATATATAACCTGAAGTGGATCATTTGCTATCTTGGCATCCAGCAAAATCTGAGTCGGAGTACCCAATGATCTCTAGACTATCTGACCTCCTATATGTGAACATATAGTTCTTTGTTTTCTATAAGTAGTGCATAACCCTCTTGGCTGCTTTCCAGTGATCTATTTCAGGGTTACTCATATATCTACCTAACATCTCAACAATAAAAGCCAAATCGGGACGAGTGCAAACTTGAGTATGTATCAAACTTTCTAATGCTGATGCATAGGGATATTTCTTCATTTCCTGAACTTCAAGGTCATTGTTAGGGCACTGATTAAGACTAAACTTTTCTCCTTTAGCTACCGGGGTTTCTAAAGGTTTACTATTTTGCATGCCAAATTTTTTGAGAACTTTATCGATATAGTTCATTTGTGATAACCCAATGACACCTCGAGAACAATCTCGATGTATCTGTATACTTAACACAAAAGATGCTTCACCAAGATCTTTCATCTCAAATTTGTTTGACAGAAATCTCTTGGTTTTATATAATAAGCCTATATCGTTACTGGTAAGTAAAATGTCATCAATATACAATACTAAGAAAATAAATTTACTTTCACTGAACTTATAGTATATACAATCATCAACCACATTCATCTCAAAACCGAATGAGAGTACTACTTGGTGAAATTTGTAATACCATTGTCGGGATGCTTGCTTGAGCCCATAGATGGATTTCTTAAGTTTGCAAACAATTTTCTTTGGATCACCAGACACAAAGTTCTCTGGTTTCTTCATATAAATTGTTTCATCAATGTCACCATTAAGAAACATTGTCTTTACATCCATCTAATGTAACTCAAGGTTGAAATATGCCACTAATGCTATGATGACCCTAAAAGAGTCTTTCGTTGAAACTGAAGAAAAAGTCTCTTTGAAGTCAATACCTTCCCTTTGAGTAAAGCCCTTTGCAACAAGACAAGTTTTATACCTCTCTACATTGCCATTTGAATCCCTCTTGGTTTTAAATAACCATTTGCAACCAATAGATTTCTTTCCGTCAGGCAATGGAACGAGATTCCAAACGTCATTGTCTTTCATGGACTTCATCTCGTCTTTCTAAGCATTGATCGATTCTTGAGAGTTAGAACTTTCCATAGCTTGTCGAAAGTTGATAGGATCATCTTCTGTCAAGTCAAAAATATCCTCATGTTCTTGGAGAAAGACTATAAAATCTTCCAAAATTGCCTTTCTCTTTTCTCTCGTGGATCTCCTTAATGGCACTTGTTCTTGAGGCTATTGAGTTTATTCTTGAGATTGTTCATTAGAAACAATTTCTTCAATCTGATTGGGAAGAGTTTCTGCATCATCTTGAAGTTCCAAAATTACTCCTTGATCAATGACAAGAATTATAACCTGATCCTGATCATTGTTATAAGTAATGGTAGGAATCAGAATCGATTTTTCTTCAAAGATAATGTTTCTAACCTGATTTATCCCCTCAAACTCTATATCCTCAAAGAATGTTGCTATTCTCGATTCAAAAATTGCTTTGGTAATGGGATCATAAAACTTAAAACCCCTAAATCGTTCATAGTAACCTATAAAGTAGCAATTTACAGTTCTGGAATCCATTTTCTTTTCACTTGGCCTATAAAATCTTACCTCAGCTAGACATTTTCAAATATGCAAATGCTTTAAATTTGGTTTCTTACCCGTCCAAAGCTCATGGGTCTTAGTGGCTGCTTTAGTTGGTACTCTATTGAGAATATAGGCTGCAGTCTTAAGTGCCTCTTCCCAAAGTGACTCTGATAAGGTTGAATGACTTATCATACTCCTTACCATATATTTAAGAGTCTGATTTCGTCTCTCAGCAACACCATTCATATTTGGAGAGCATGGCATGGTGTATTGAGGGACTATACCACATTCCTTCAGGTATTTGGCAAATGGTCCTAAACGTTGTTCACCTGATCCATCATATCTGCCATAGAATTCTCCACCATGATCAGATCTAATGGCTTTAATTTCTTGTTAAGTTGATTTTCAACTTCAGCTTTAAATGTTTTGAACATATCCATTGCACCGGACTTATCTTTAATGAGATACAAATAGCCAAATTTTGAGTAATAGTCTATAAAGAATATGAAATATGTTTGACCATTTCAAGTAGCTATAGGGAATGGTCCGCATATGTCTATATGAATGAGTTCTAAGACATCTGAAGTTCTATTAGCTAGTAATCTCCTTTTGTTGGTTTGTTTCCCTTTAATGCAATTTACACAAACATTGAAGTCTGTGAAATCAATTGAATCCAAAATTCCTTCTGACACAAGCCTTTCTATTCTCATTTTAGAGATGTGACCTAATCGCTTGTGCCATAAGGAAGAAAAATTTTTATTAGCTAATTTACGTTTTGTACCTCTAAAAGAATTTTTGCAAAGTTTCATTAAATAGAGTAATAGTGTCAAGTATATAAAGTTTATCATAGTAAGACAAGCAACCAGTACCAAATAGTAGAATTTAAAGAAACACTAACTTCATTATTTCCAAAAGAACAAAAGTATCCATATCTATCCAATATAGAAATAGAAATTAAATTTTGTCTAAATGACAGTACAACAAATGTGTTTCTCAATTCTAAAGAATATCCTGTCTTAAGTAATAACCTAAAGGACCCTATAACCTCCACCTCTATCGATTCTTCATTGCCCACATAGATGAATCTTTCAGCATCAATTAGCTTTCGGTGGTTCAGGCAAACCTGAATAGAAACACTTATGTGAATAGTAGCACCAGAATCTAACCACCAAGTATTTCTAGGTACAGAAGTTAAATTAATTTTAGAACAACCCATAGTAAGAAAAGTACCTTTCTTTATACGCCATGCATTGTATTTGGTACAATCCTTTTTTATGTGTCCAGATTTCTTACAGAAAAAACAACCATCCTCAGATTTCTTCTGCTTCTTTTGTGAAGGACCTTCAGCAATCTTTTATCCTTCTTTCTTTTCTTGCTCTTAGAGGAAGTGCCCAAATGGGCACTCTTGGTTTTCTCTTGTGTTTGGTATAATCCTTCTTTATGTGTCTAGATTTCTTACAGAAAAAACAACCATCCTTAAATTTCTTCTATTTCTTTTGTAAAGGACCTTCAGCAGCCTTTTTATCCTTCTTTCTTTTTTGCTCTTAGAGGAAGTGGCCAAATGAGCACCCTCGATTTTATCTTGCTTCAATCTCTCCTTCTCTTACATACAAAATGAAATGAGCTCATTGAGAGATCATTTTTTCTTTTGGCAGTTGTAATTAACTTTGAATTGACTGAATTGTGCTGGAAGAGAAATTAGCACCAAATGAACGAGCAAGTCCTTGAAAGCTCTAACATTAGTGCTTTAAGCTTAGAAGCAATGTGAGACAATTCCATAATGTACTCCCAAATATTTCCTTTGCTTGTATACCTTATGGAATGCCTCTTTTGATAATCATTAGACTTATGCAATTTAAATGCTTATATTTCTCATATTCCCGCTTGGCTTTAGCAGTACTAGTTTTCATAAAAGAAGTAGGGCGTTCAGTCCTTAATGCAAGGTCTAAGTCCATACATCCAAGAACAATCATGACATTTTCTTTTCAATCCTTGAAGTTTGTTCCATTAAGCATAGGAATCAAATTAATGCTAGCAGATATATTAGAAGTAGATAATGTAGCTGAACAAAAAACAAAACATAAAAAATATACTCACATCATACCAAAATAAAATATTGAATTCAATTTAAATTTCATCACAAGAAATCTACACAATATTAATATCTAGTCTTTGGACACCAATATTAACTTGTAAGAGATAACTTGGTGTAGTAATTGAATACTAATAGTAAGTCCGGTCAAGTAATAGTCTTCCTTTGGGACCTACCTATTGCCCATATGGATAATCCTTATAACTATCACATATTCATTACCACAGGTATGCATGCAATTTGGCCAAATTCTCACAGTCCTTTGGGATCGGTTAAGAAAATGCATAAATTACATACATACTACTTGCTCAATTTTTTAAATAAATTAACCTACACATGATAGCTCACTTTGGTGAGATGATGCTTCAGTCAATATATTCTAAAAAATGATATACTTTAATTAAACTTAATATTTTTTTAAATTATTTTTTGAATGAAAAAAATTTAATACTTTTGTTTACCAAAAGTTTCTTAATGGCAGTAATAATAGGCTATATGAAGAACAACTTTTTTTTTAAATAAGTTGCCTTTAATTAACTTGACCTCTTGGACCAGTCGTAGGTCTTTGGAACTTCAACCAACACAACACTAAAAGATGCCTATAATTAATTCTGCAGTCTTTGTAATCGTCATCTCCTTTTATTTTTTCTTTAACATTTCATTCATTTGAAAACACTGCTGTTTTGAATGATGGTGGATCCTTCCCTGGAAACATCCTGTGTCTAGATGATACCATTGGAAATAGACTTGTGAAACGGTCTCAGCAAAAAACAAAATAGAGGGCCAATCTAAAAATTGGATTGGACCTAAAGGACGCTTGTTCAGTTTAGGCATCGCCCTTGTCCCTCCTTTACGAAGAAAATGAGAAAAGGGACAACCAAATCTAGTCCCATGATATCCCTCCATCCTCATCGTTCTCCTCTGCTTTCGTTCACTTCCTTCTCTCCCTTCTCCTAAACCTTATTATTTATTTTTTTTAAGGGGCTTCATCAGATGTACAGTTCTGTAGCTTTATGCATGCAAAGCGTGCATGCCTACATCATTAAGTTGAAGCTACTCTTGTGCAATCATAGTAGTTTTACATAATAAGATAAAAAATTCAACAAAAGGAAATCCAATGGATGGCTCGACCCTTTTAGAAACGGGATATGATAAACATTATCATTTCAATTCAAATATAAATATTTCAATTCTTCTAGCAAGCTAAGATTTTCACAAATTAGGCCAAATCTCATTCTCTCATTCATCCATAACATATTTAAATCATATGAATCCATGATGCTTATCTTATCCAATTATTTTAAAATAAAAAAAAATTTTCACAACTGATTTAATCATATGAATCAGTGATGTTTATCTTACCCAATTATTATCTCAAAGACTCCTTTGCCGAATCATTCAAAGCATAACAAGATAACAACAAGATGGATTCGACGATATATTTATTCATTTAAATAGGCATGAACAAGAGAACAAAAAATTATTTTTGATATTACAACATAAGGTGGCTCTGATACCACTTGATAAAATTCATGAAAACCGAATACGAATCCATTGCCACAGAACTTTATGTCAATAAAATCGAAACACAATATATAATTGAGAAAGTATGAAATTCGTACCTTATTCTATCATTATTAAAAATGAAGAATACTATAACCGAATGCAATAGCGTTGTTAGCTGATTTTGGTTGGAGACTGTGCTTCCGGTTTGTTAATACAATTGCAGAAGATTTTTCTAATAAAGATGAGAGTTATTAGATATGCTTAAATAGAAAAACTTATCCTTTTATAGGGACCTTTTCGACAAGACGGGACCTTTCCGAAAAGACTTTTCCTATAAATCGTGTTCAAATTATGGACCATAACCATTTAACTTTATGTAATCATGTCTTATTCAGCCGCCCATCATAAAATTAGAGTCATATTACGGGTATCTACACATTGTGTTCCATATCAAAAAATTAATCCTTAATGTCCAATTAACTTTATTAGATCACTTTTTATTTGACTAACATTATGATAATCAAATATACATATTTACATATGTTAGTCCACATGATTATTTTTCAATGAGAGCAGCAACAAAATTTCCCACAACCATAACATACATCCCCGAGAGGAAATCAGGATTTGGGAAAAGTAAGAAGAGAGGGCGAGAAATGAAAGAGATGGACACTCATCTTCCACTCTTGTGGCCAAAGGCTTGGAGGGCATACAGAGCTCGATGACATCGGACCATCGTCAAGCACGAAACGCCCCTCCTCCCAACTTGAAACCAAAACACCCTACCTTTGCCATAGTTGAGAAAGACGTGAAGCCAGGCGCGCAACTGGAAGAGCACGCCGTAGATGGTCATGGACATTATTCATGGCAAGAGACTACTGAGCAGTTTTTTTTTTTTTTTAATGAAAAGAAAACAACAAAAAGAGATATCTGACTTGGTATATATATAATAACAATAGCCTTTTCATTATCAAAGGATATCAATTTCTTAACAACCAAGACTACTCATTGTACATTGATGCTTGAAAGGTATCCCAGTAGTGTTTCTCGTGCATCTAGTATAATGAGCTCGTGCTTGATCTCATCTCCTCCATTTTATTCCATTAGTACCTACTAAACGATAGCAGGAGATCTTATTCTTATCACTTAACAGGCATTGGGCTGAAACCCGATTTTGTGTGCTGCCAAATTATAAACCACCTCAAATGTGCGTTGCTGAACATTACCGATGATGCCCGTATCGCTGTCCTTGCTATTTCCGGCGAAAGCTAGGCAGTCATTATAAAGGATACCGGAATCATCGAGGTTCAACGTCACATCCCCTTCAAAATGCAGCGCAACCGGTGTAGGCTTTACATTCGCTTTGGTATCATAGCAAGTGTCAAATATTTGAACAGGCCGCCTCATTGGGTAGATCGCCATGGAGCTCCGAAAGGCGGACCTGAGGACTTTATAGGCTGAGGGAGGCAGCCAGGTGATCACGGTTCCCGAGTCTAGGACGAACTTAGTGGAGGAGAAGACTGAAGGCTGGATCGCTAGTTTTTCACCCCCGACACTGATTCCTATCAGATTAACGACATAGTAGGTGCGAATTCTTGCGTTGGTATGCATCGGTGTGTATGAAATGGTGGCAGAAGACACGGGCTCGCCAAACGCCAGGTAGCCTGTTGAGCTGGCTGTAGGTGGTAGGCAATAGGAGAATACATTGCCAAATTTCTGAGATGTTTGGGACACTAAAGAGTGTTGGAAACTAAACTTGATTATTAGAAATTGCTGCATAGGAAGTAGATGCTATTTAATTACTACATAGGAAATTGCTGTTATTGCATAGAAAATTGCTGTTATTTAATTGCATAGGAAATTGCTGTTATTTAATTGCATAGGAAGTTGTTATTCTGAATTAAGTATTGTGGAAGACCAAGAGTCATTTTGTAATTATAAAAGGCCATGTATCCTTTCACGTTTCAGTATAAAAAATTAAAAAGAAACCAGAAATTTGTCCAAAAGAAAATATCTTCTCCTCTTCCAACAAATTTGGTATCAGAGCCACAAAAGATCCATGGCCTCCATGAACTTTGTTCAATCCCAAATACCCAAACTCACCAAAGACAACTATGACAACTGGAGTATCCAAATGAAGGCTTTGCTTGGATCCTTTGATGTTTGGGATCTTGTAGAAGATGGCTACATGGAGCCGATCGAAGGTGAAGCAATGCTCACACAAGAGCAAAGAAAGCAATATAAGGAGTCAAAAAAGAAAGACAAGAAGGCTCTCTACACACTATACCAAAGTGTAGATGAAGGCACATTCGAGATTATCGCTGGAGCTGCAACATCAAAGGAGGCATGGGACTTATTGCATAAGGCACATAAAGGAGCATAAAAGGTGAAAAAGATTCGGCTACAATCTTTGAGGTCTGAATTTGAATCTTTCAAAATGATAATTGGGGAGTCAATTTCTAATTATTTTTCAAGATTGATGTCTATAGTCAATCAATTGAAAAAAAATAGTGAAGATATTACTAATGTTCGAATCATGGAGAAAATTTTGCGCTCTTTAGATGCAAAATTTGACTTCATTGTTGTAGCCATTGAAGAATCAAAGGAATTAGAAGAAATGACTATAGAGCAACTCATGGGCTCTTTACAAGCACATGAGCAAAAGCTATCTAAAAGGATGGAGGAGAAACCCATCGAGCAAGTACTTCAAACAAATCTTACACTACAAGAAAAAGGTGATCTTAAAGGTCAAACAAGTTTCCATGGTTGAGGCCGTGGAAGAAGAGGAAGAGGTGGAAGATTTCATCAAGATCAACCTCAAAGAAGTCAAGGAGACATAAAAGACCATCATGCCCGAGGTCGTGGTACAGGAAGATTTTTTAATCCTAGAGGAAGAGGAAGGTATGGACAACAAGCACTACAATATTTTATTTGCAAAAAATATGGGCACTATGCTAAAGATTGTTGGTACAAAGATAATGTTAATTATGTTGATGAGAAAATTCATTTTACAAAAGAACAAGAAGAAGAAGTAACTCTACTTTTGGCCTACAATAACATTACTGGTGCTATCAAAAGAAGTACTTGGTATCTAGACACAGGTGCTAGCAATCATATGTGTGGGATAAAGGACATGTTTTTTAAGATGGATGAAAGCTTCAAAGGCTCGGTGACTTTTGGAGACTTCTCTAAAAGGCCAGTTGAAGGGAAAGGTAAAATCCTTATCAAGCTTCAAAATGGCACTCAAAATTTTATTTTAGATGTCTATTATGTTCCAGACATTAAAAATAACATTCTTAGTTTGGGCCAATTGCTTCAAAAAGGCTATGACATTCACATGAAAGAATTGGGTCTTTCTATCAGAGACAACAACAATACTCTTATTGCACATGTTCCTATGTCAAAAAATAGAATGTTTGAGCTAAGTTTGCATATTGATGGCTCCTCTTGTATGTTAACACAAAGTCTTGATGACTCTACTCTATGGCATCTTAGATATGGACATTTAAACTTTGATGGATTAAAACTTTTGTCTAGCAAGAATATGGTGACAGGAATGCCTTGGCTGAAAATGTCTAAGGAAAAATGTGAAACTTGCATAGTTGGAAAGCAACAAAGGAGAACCTTCATTTCAGGAAGATCAAGAAGAGCAACAAAACCATTGGAATTGATACATTCAGATGTTTGTGGCCCAATCAAACCAACAACTATGGGAGGTAATGAATATTATCTTTCCTTCACTGATGATTATTCTGGAAAGACATGGGTTTATTTATTAAAAAAAAAGAGTGAAGTGTTTCAGAAATTTAAGGAATTTAAGTTGCTTGTTGAAAAACAAAGTGGTTTTCAAATTAAAGCTTTGAGATCGGATCGTGGTGGTGAGTATTTATCCAAAGAGTTTTCAAATTTTTTCAAAGCACAAGAAATTTTTCATCAGGTTACTATGCCTTATTCATCTCAGCAAAATGGAGTTTCAGAAAGAAAAAATTGAACTATTTTAAATATGGTTCGATGTATGTTGAAAGATAAAAATATGCCTAAAGAATTTTGGGGAGAAGCAGTTGCTTGTGCAGTTTATTTGTTGAACAGATTTCCATCAAAAAGGCTTCACAATATGACACCTGAGCAAGCATGGAGTTCATACAAGCCTAAGGTTGATCATCTTCGCATTTTTGGAAGTGTTGCTTATGTCAAAGTGCCTGATGAGAAAAGGATCAAACTTGATGACAAAGGAGAAAAGTGTATTATTTTAGGATATGCTGAAAATTCAAGTGGCTATAAGTTGTATAATCCTATTACAAAGAGAGTGATTTTTTCAAGAGATGTTGAATTTGATGAAAAGCAAATGTGGAGCTGGCAAGATAACAATAAAATGCAAGAAAATAATGAAGAAGAAGAGTCACAACATCAAGAAGAAATTCCATCAACTCCACAACAAAGTCCAAGACATTCATCTCCACAAGAAAGTTCCAGTGGCTCATCCTCAAATAGAGCACACAAAACTCAGAGTGTGCAAGAATTGCTTGACGTCACAAGGCGTCTTGATGCTAATGATTATACTATGTTTTGTCTTTTTGCAGGTTATGATCCAATTGAGTTTTATGAAGCAAATAAAGAAGAAAAATGGAGAAATGCCATGCATGAAGAAATTTCATCAATAGAGAAAAATGACACTTGGGAACTCACAAATCTTCCCCAAGGTCATCAAGCCATTGGAGTCAAATGGGTGTATAAAACAAAAACAAATGCAAGTGGAGAAATAGAAAAATACAAAGCCCGCTTGGTAGTAAAAGGCTACAAACAACAATATGGCATTGACTATGATGAAGTTTTCTCTTCTGTTGCTCGAATGGAAACGGTACGCCTTCTCATTTCCTTAGCAGCTCAAATGAAATGGAAAATTTTTCAAATGGATGTGAAATCAGCTTTTTTGAATGGATATTTGAATGAAGAAGTCTATGTAGAACAACCTTTGGGTTTCATTCAAAAAGGACAAGAAGACAAAGTCTACAAACTCAAACGAGCTCTTTATGGATTGAAACAGGCTCCACCAGCTTGGAATACAAGGATTGACAAGTATTTTGCTGAAAATGGTTTTCAAAAATGCCTTCTTGAACATTCTCTTTATGTGAAGTCTAATCATGTTGGTGATATTCTATTTGTTTGTCTATATGTGGATGATTTGATATTCATAGGAAATAATCTTGCTATGATTGAAGTTTTCAAGACTTCAATGATCAAAGAATTTGAAATGACAGATTTTGGCTTAATGTCTTATTTTCTGGGTATTGAAGTAAATCAATCAGATGAAGGCATATTTATTTCACAAAGCAAATATGCAAAGGAAATTTTGGAGAAATTCAAGATGAAGAATTGCAATTCAAGCACCACTCCAATTGAATACAATACTAAATTAAGTAAAGATGGAGAAGGAGATCTTGTCAATCCAACATATTATAAAAGTTTGGTTGGAAGCTTAAGATATCTTACAAATACAAGGCCGGATATTGCTTATAGTGTTGGAGTTATAAGTCGTTACATGGAGAAGCCAAGAATGGATCATTTAATTGTTGCAAAAAGAATCCTTCGATATATCAAAGGTACGCAAGATCATGGTATTTTCTATTCATCTACTAATCCAATAAAATTAGTTGGTTTTTGTGATAGCAATTGGGCAGGAGATATTGATGATAGAAAAAGTACGAGTGGATTTGCCTTTTATATTGGAAGTGGAGCATTTACATGGTCTTCAAAGAAACAACAAATTGTTACACTTTCATCATGTGAAGCAGAGTATGTTGCTGCAGCAAATTGTGTTTGTCATGCACTTTGGCTTCAAAGACTACTACAAGAAATGAAGATTTCACATGAAGAGCCAATCAACATTTTGTTGATAATAAATCTACTATACAACTTGCAAAAAATCCAATCTTCCATGATCGAAGTAAGCATATTGATACAAGATTTCACTTCATTCGAGATTGTATCAAAAATCAAGAAGTACAACTTCTCCACATTTCAACAAAAGATCAGGTAGCTGATATCTTCACAAAAGCCCTCAAGGAAGAAGAGTTCAAGAAGTTGAGAAGCATGCTTGGAGTCATGAAGAATCAAGTTAAAAGGGGGGTGTTGGAAACTAAACTTGATTATTGGAAATTGCTGCATAGGAAGTAGATGCTATTTAATTACTACATAGGAAATTGTTGTTATTGCATAGGAAATTGCTGTTATTTAATTGCATAGGAAATTGCTGTTATTTAATTGCATAGGAAGTTGTTATTCTGAATTAAGTATTGTGGAAGACCAAGAGTCATTTTGTAATTATAAAAGGCCATGTATCCTTTCACGTTTCAGTATGAAAAAATTAAAAAGAAACCAGAAATTTGTCCAAAAAAAATATCTTCTCCTCTTCCAACAAAGAGAGCTTGCCTGACCAAGCCCCATTAGTCCAGCTAAAAGTCCAATAATGAAGTTCTGGTTGTATTCGCCGCACCCAAAAATAAAGCCTGGGACCATGTCGGAAGGAGATAGTGTCAGTGTTTCTTGGCTCAAGTATCCTACAGTTCTCGAACCATCACCATAGAGGACGCCATAGATGCATATAGAATTGTTGCAAACATGGATATGGGACAAAGAGCAGTCGGGAGAGCTGCAAGAGACCTTAGAATATGAAGAAGATCGAGATGGATCAAACTTGCTTTCACGTTGTTTGTAGCAGTCAGGGCATGGCTTGCATTGGATCCAGCTCAGATCACTTGCAGTGTCAAAAAGAACAGTCTGATATTGTTTGGGTGTGCCGTAGCCGACCGTCACGACGTATTCAGCAGAACCCAGTGCGCTACCAAGTTTTGCCGGAAGAGTCGTTTGGGATCTTTGTAATTGTGCGTCTCTGGAGCCATTCGCTGCTATTTGCTGGAGATAATTGACTCGCAGTTGGTCTAGACGCAGGATTTCACCCAGCGTCGGCGTTTTCTTGCTGGCGATTGGTGAACAGGGACCGTGTCGGTGGGCTACCGCCAATAATGTCCGGTTTGATCCTGAAATTACGAAGTTAAAGGAATAAAGGAAGGGGAAAAAGGACAAGGATGAACCGAATAGTATTGCTTTTGACTGCGGTTTGGTGGCTGGCCACTGCTCTTCACGAGCTTTTCCAGAACGTCCTTCGTTTTAGATTTTAATTTGACGGTCTCAAAGCCTATCACCTGTTTTTGAAATAAGAAATAACAAATATATTTTTTTTATTCTTAAAAGTTATAATTATAAAGAATAATTAAAAATAAAGTTAATCAAAGAGGATAATGGTTATCCTTTGAACTTATTTCCTAAAGATTGAAAGAATAGCTGATTATTCCTTCAGCTATCCTCTGAGGGTAAAACTGTTAATTAAAAAAAGCTGATTATTTCCTCAACTATTCCTTAGATAAACTATACTTATCCAGAAATAGCATCTTTTGTATCAAACACTATCTTAAAGAAATGATGCGATAACCCTTCATCCCAAGCACTTAGGGACTTAGGAAAACACCTTCGGGTCCTAACGGCTGAACATAGACCTTGTTGTTGACTTGACTAAATCTAATCAACGTGAAGCTGAAGGACTTTTAAGAGCTGTTAATTTACCTCTAAATAGGAAGAAAAAAGCTATTAAGATGAATCAAGTAAAATAATAGCAATAAAGTTTTAATTCTAAATTAAATAGGATTAAACATATTAATTATTCTTTATTCTACTCGATTTTAAGTTATATTTCTATAAAATAAAAATTTAGGTTTTTAATTCACCTCAATCCCTTTTTTTCTATATGCATTAAATTAATTTTTCTATAAATATATTTTTAGGTCTATCCTATATATGTATAAATTAACTATTTAAGTCAACATTCAATTTATCCTTAATTAATGCTATATCAGCCATTTTATAAATACCTTTATTTCTTATTTTATTTTATTTATATTATCAAGTGAATCGAAAGAACTAGCCTATAAATAGGTCAAACTAGTTTGTGTAAAATCTAAATTTTATTTAGATCAAAATAATAAAACTAACTTGATTGAAGTCGGATCCAAAAATCTAGATTATATAAACTTTCTTTTGTTTCATTTGGAATAATCTTTTAAATTCTTTAGGAGGACTCATTTAAGCTAATTTTTTTTTTCATCTTAATAACCACATCTTCTTTTATTTGTTTCTACATAAATTATATTTAAACATTAATTTTTCATGATTGATTTTGATAAATACTATTTTTATTTTAAAATCATACTTTTTAAATTTAAGAATAAATAATTATTTAAATAAAATAAAATGTTTTGAATAAAATTTGAGTTTAAGTTGGCACGACTTGATGTTAGTTCAAAATCATCACCAAAAACTTTACCAACTACATAAATTAGCACTTTGGGTGATCAATTAAATCATATATAAATTTGTAATCATGATATATATATAAATTCTAAACCTTGGCATAATCACTTGCAACATGAAGCATACTATTTTAAGCTCCCTTGGAGATTTGTATTTAAATATTATTTGATTTTTTAATCCACTGAATAACAGAAATATAGTAATTTTTTAGTCATAAAACAGTCACTATAAACATAATAAATAGACAATATTTATCAAATAAATCCTTGCTATTCACACAAAAAAAAAATAAAAAACACACAAACAAGAGCTGATCAAACATTAAACTGACAGCCACTATAACACCATATTACTCATCATCTTAGGCTTTGATTTATCAGTAGGAACTATGATTTATCTCCCTTAATTAGAAATTTGCATTTAAAATATTATTTTTAAATTTTTTACCAACTGGACAGTAGAAATATAGATAAAGATCATTTTTTAATTATAAAATAGTCACTATAGACATAATAAATAGATATAACTTAATTATCATGCAAATCTTTGGTATTTACAAAAAAAAAAAAAAAAGAACACGTACAACAAGAGCTGGATAAACATTAAATTGACAGCCACTCCAATACTATATTACTCATTATCATAGACTTTGATATGTCAATAGGAATTATACTTACTTCCTTGGAGATTTGTATTTAAATATTATTTTAAAATTTTAATCTACTGAACAGCAGAAATATAGGTAAAGGTCATTTTTTATCATAAAATAGTTGCTATAAACATAATAAATAGAGATAATATTGACGATATATACCACCCCCATGGACCAAGGGAAAAAAAAAAAGAAAAAAAAGAAAAGAAAAAGACTACAACAAGAGCTGGTTAAATATTAAATTGGTAACACTATTTTACTCATCATCTTAGACTTTGATATACCAGCAGGAACTTTGATTTACCTCTCCTGGAGATTTCTTTTTTAATATTATTTTAAAGTACTGTTAGCATACTGAACAGTAAATATCACTACAGTAAAAATTAAAAATAGCAACTCTTTTTTACCGACGCTTTAAAAAGCGTCGAAACTTTAACCTATTTTTCCTTCAAACCGTCCTCCTTTAAAGCATTTAAAAAATTAAATAGGCTTTAACCTATTTAATGCCCCAACCCCTCCCGACTGGGTGCCTCCCCCCGCCATCTAGAAACCACCCGCCCCACCTCCAACCCCCCCCCCCCCCCCCCCCCCTCCCCCCCCCCCCTCCTCCCCTGACCAAAAACGCCAGTGCCCTAGCCCCCCTCGCGATCGGGTGCGAGCCTCGCCCCGCTCTAGACACAACCCAAGTGGAAGAGGTGAAGTGCGTCCTCCGGCTGATCCCCATTTGGCTGACAACCATCCTCTACTCCGTCGTCTTCACCCAAATGGCCTCCCTCTTCGTCGAACAGGGGGACGCCATGAACACCACCATCGCAGGCTTCAAGATCCCGCCGGCGAGCATGTCGGCCTTCGACATCCTCAGCGTGGCGTTCTTCATCCTCTTCTACCGCCAGCTCCTCAACCCCGTCGTGTCCAGACTCAGGAAGGACCCCAAGGGGCTCACCGAGCTGCAGCGCATGGGGGTCGGGCTCGTCATCGCCGTCGCGGCCATGGTGGCGGCCGGGACCGTGGAGGTGCTCAGGCTGAAGCACGTCTGCGAAGGCTGCAAGGACAAGAGCTCTCTGAGCATCCTGTGGCAGATCCCTCAGTACACGTTGATAGGAGCTTCCGAGGTGTTCATGTACGTGGGTCAGCTGGAGTTCTTCAACGGTCAGGCGCCGGACGGACTGAAGAGCTTCGGAAGCGCGCTTTGCATGACTTCAATCTCGCTGGGGAACTACGTCAGCAGTCTCCTGGTGACGATCGTGATGAAGATCAATTGTTAGCTAGAGAAATGTACTTGTCTTGCATTTAATGTTTATTGATCTTCTTCTTTTCTTCTTTGTCTTTTGAAATAGCGATTACCTTAATATGTTTATATTCTCGGGTTAAAAAACTCGAGCTTATTTGCACTGTTGATTGCTCTTGTTTTCTCATTGCAGATACATGGATTTGTCAGACGAGATTGCGAGTGTCTTGATTCCCCCGCTACAGGTAAGCGCTTCCCTTTTTAAAAGCTATGTGCTTGTACTTGAAGTGCCAAAAATATGATATTGGGATGGATGGCTTGTGAGAACTAATGGTGCATTCCTGAGTAGTTTTGAAGCTGATGCTTTGCCAAGTTTGTTAATTTGTTCGAAAAGTACAGGCATTTCATGGTTGATCATTAGTTGGATTGTTTTTCTTGACTGCTTTCGTGAATAGAAACTTCATTTGTCTGAGTTTTTGGAAGTTGTTTGATGATTGCCAAAGGCTTTCTTATTTTGGAAATAGGAAGTGGAAATGGCACCCTGATGGGAATTTTGCATAGGAGTGGCGGGCAAGGATTTTGTTTGAATAACTTGGTGAAGGATTTGTTAACAGAAAAAAAAAACATTTTTGATAAATTATTTGATTCATATGTTTTGTATTCTTACAAGGATGTGAGCTTCGTTGTTATGAGAGATTATCTTATTAATCATTATGCAATTGGTTTGACACAGTATAGTTTGCATTTTGCAATAATCACTACTACTACTTCTTCTTCTTCTTCTTTTTATGTGGAATGTAGCAAGTTAAAAGATCTCTTTCCAACAAGTCCTTAAGAAGAATGTGTAATTTCTATGTGGTTGTTCTTGCTTTCTCCACTCTTTCCTCGCTTTCCTTTCTCAGTGGAATTTTTGGACAAATAAAGCCATTGGTTAAACGTTGACATGGTTCATCCTTTTCATTTCCCCTGCAATGCGTATTGTTTGAAGTTGACACTTTTTTTATGGTTCTTGATATATGCAGAGGGTCCAGTCATCCAGAATTTTAAGGTTTACTCAGGGATTTTTCTGGCATTTACTCCATCTGATAGTCAGCGTCATGCATCTTGGCTCTTATCTGATTAAAGTACTAAAGTACTATATGATTTCAAGTGGGCTACTACGGAAGTATCAAAATCTTGAATTAAACAAACTCCAATACCTGGCAATTGTGGTAGATAGTGAAGAAGCTAAAAACATTACAAAGATCAAGCAGCTTTTAAGCTGGTTGTCAGCTATTGGCATGAAGTATTTAATCCTTTATGACAAGGAAGGTAAGCATGTGAAGTCATACCTTTTCAACAAAAGGTCATCAACTCTTCAAGGCTTAATGAATGTTTTTAGATTGCACAATATTCACTACTATTTTTGGTTACAGTGTTCTATGAATTCTGCAAAATATAGATAGAAAAATGCAGATTGGCTCACAATAAAGCAGCAGATTATGCCATATGATGGATCACTGCTGCCTATGATGTGACTTATAAGTGTATATTCTTTATTATAATAGCATCCAACGTTTTTGTTTTCTTATTGGGCAGGGGACATTTCAGCTAAGTTTGTCTTGAAACAGCTGTGCTACTTCTATTTGCTCCATTTTCTTTTCATAACCTAATAATTGCATTGCCTTGTATTTTGTGCATTGTTCTTTGGTTGCATTCATGTTTTGTCATTTCTTAACTTGGATACTGGTGATGATTACATTTTTGGCAGGCTTGAGGTTTCTTGGAGCTATTGTCAACCTGATTTATTTCCTCTTGCTCACCTAGTTGGAAGTTTGGGACTCACATCTTTAACCTTGATGTACTCTTATGACCATTGCAGAGACTATATGCATTTTCTAAGTTTATTTAGATAGCTAATTTTGGGATGTTGTAAGAGATCGATGGCGTTATATATATATATATAATCTATATAAAATCCAAAGCTGCATCTATGCATATATATCACATGTATGAGCAGAACTTTGCATCTCTTCCATCAGTTCATTTCAGATTTTCCTTTCTTTTGATCCATGACAAATTTGGATGACTGAACATTTATTTTCATATGAAAAGCAACTTTTGTTCCAGTATTCTGGTCATCTGTCTGCATGTACATTAATCCTAAAACTAAATGTCAGTTGTAGAGCAAAGCAGAAACATTACGTTGGTATTACTAATGTGGTTTTCTTCTTCTGAAGTCCAAACTAAATCCCGCTTTCATGTAACTTTTTTAGAATTTATTTGTTTGATGAAAAATGTTTATAGTATTTACATCAATAGTAGTATTTTTAAAGCTATGATATTGTCAAGACACAGAAAGACGCTGGATGACTTGGATATCAGCTGTCAAAGAGAGGACTGAAGGAATTTTAAGTGCATTTTAGTCAAGCTGCGTGTTTCAAATTAAATTCGGTCTATGTCTCTCCTTGCACTACTTCTCAAATAAGTCCCCTTTTTTTTTTTTTTTTCAACTGGCACTCTAATTTGTTGAAGGCATAATAGGTTAAGGATTTCCCATCAGCCACCTCGCCTTCTCCTCCTCTTCCTCCTCTCTAAGCTCCTTCTCCGCCCCCTCTCCGCCTTGCCCTTCTCCTGCACCTTCTTTTTCATTCTTTTTTATTCTTTTCTTATCAAATTTTATTCCCATGTTGGAATTGCTCTTGGAAAATTTAGGGAAGATGCCACAAGGAGCGATCTGGTTTTGAGGGAGCCTGGACTTCAAATCCTCTTATTTTTGACAACTCATACTTCAAGTAAGTTTAACTCATTTTACTAAAAACAGTAAGATCAATTCATTTTGTTAATAATGCTAAAGTATGTTCGATAAAAATTAATGCTTTGATAGTTAGCTTACTGTGTTCTGCTCTTTAATTTGTTGAAATGGATCTCTCTGTACCCTATTTCCAAATTTTAACTTACTATTTGCTTCAGCACTGAAGGAATGATTCTTGTATGTTTGCTGTCACAGGGAGCTCTTGAGTGGAGAGAAGGAAGGCCTTCTCCAGCTGCCATCTGACAAGGCCCTGCTAACTGACCCTGTTTTCCGCCCTTCTGTGGAAAAATATGCTGCTGTATGTATTCTTAGATTTGACATATTCTGTACGTACCATGTTTATTTTCAGTTGGGGGAATCTTAGATGAATTCTTATGTCGGTCTGTCTATCTTGCTCTCAGGATGAGGATGCTTTCTTCATTGACTATGCTGAAGCCCACCTTAAGCTTTCGGAGCTGGGGTAAGTGTTGTAGCGTCTCCAACGTGTTAATATATTTAGGGACAACCCTTCCTACATGCACACACACATGCAAAAGAAGGAAAGAAAAAAGAAGAAGAAAAGGGGGAAAAAAAAAAAAAGAAATCAATATATGTTCAAGGGGATATTCTAGGAAGTAACTCTATTATCTTGTATTAACTCTGTTTTGTTTGTCCTTGCCAGTTTTGCTGAGGCTTAAAGGATGGATCAGTGGATGTAGCAGGTGGTTTTTTTTTCGAATTGAGGTGCTAGTTTGCAAGTAGAAGTAGATTATGGCGAGAAACATCTCTACAATAAGACTCCAGTGTTCATGGTCTATCTTTTGTTAATGTTGGTGTTTTTTGGTGATATAGCTGCTTCAAGAGGCAGGTAGGGATTTAAAATGTATCTCAATATTACTTTTTAAGAGTTATGATATAGATTATGGTCATTGGATGTCTGATATTTTCTCAACTCTAAATGTAAAAGAACAGCTATCTCAACTTCCCTGTTTCCCTAACTTCTGGGGATGATTTAATGCTCATAGAGTGTCTGTGAGTTGGAATGCAAGATCAGATTTTTGGTTGTCCATTCTCGATTTTTATATTTCATGATGATGCTTGCAAAGGACTTTTCTTTGTGAGACTCTAAACTTACTAACAGTCATTTCAGTGGTGCTTTTAATTTGGTCTATGGAGTACTTATAGTGGAAACCTCAAGCAAATTCAATTTACTTGATTATCAACCTTAAATAGTAGGAATACAATTTGCTGATTAGTTTATGTAGATTGGTGCCAACCATAACTGATTTGTTTTGGTGTGTTGATAATGGTTATACGAATCTGAAGTAAGGCTGCTGTAACTTTGGTGAGTAAACCACCATATTTCTCTTTATATTGGAAGGGTACAATTAAAACGGTTCTCTCTTTTTTTATAGTATATTTTGCAATTTCTTGGTGATAGTGTGGTTCAATATTCCTGACATTGTTTTGATTTCTAGGGCCTATTCTCCTCGAGGATTATCATCTCATCGAAAAGCTTGCTCAGTTTGATAGAGAGCGCACTCCAGAACGTGTTGTTCATGCAAGAGGAGCTAGTGCCAAGGGGTTTTGTGAGGTCACTCATGATGTTTCTCACCTCACGTGTGCTGATTTTCTCCGTGCTCCAGGGGTCCAGACTCGAGTCATTGTTCGCTTTTCAACCGTTATTCATGAGCGTGGGAGTCCTGAAACTTTGAGAGACCCACGAGGTTTTGCTGTGAAGTTCTACACCAGAGAGGTAATAGGGCTTGTCTGTTCATATGCCTTCTTTTGCTTTAGCTGCAAATTCATGAAAATACTTCTGCATTGGTTTAAATATTTTATTTTTGTCATGTTGCTTATGCTTTAACTCCATTTCCATAGAACCTGGATGTCTGTATTTCTTTTTCTTTCCTGTGGTAAACTTGTTGTGATTGAGCATTCTCAGGTTCCTTTTCTGCCACATAGGATGCTTAATCTTGTGTTACCGTGGATATCAGAACTGATTATGTTAGAACTCTAAAGCATTTATTAAAATAATGATAACATTTTCCTTGCACTCATTTCAAATATTTGTAGGATGGAAATTCTTTTATGCTTTCCCTGAGATCTTGATGCTTGTGATTCCAAAATTTTAAAATTTATAACAGATTGGAGGATGAACTAATGGTTTTGAAATTTTTTTTTTTTAAGGAAATAGAACTAGTGATTTTGAAAAAGAAGTTGCACTTATCATTGTTCTACCATTCTTTGTTGACCTCAGGGTAATTTTGATCTTGTTGGAAATAACTTCCCTGTGTTCTTCATCCGTGATGGGATAAAGTTCCCTGACATGGTCCATGCTCTCAAACCAAACCCAAAGTCTCACATCCAGGAGAATTGGAGGATTGTGGACTTCTTCTCCCACCATCCCGAGAGCTTGCACATGTTCACCTTTTTGTTTGATGATGTTGGTGTGCCAGCAGACTACAGACACATTGATGGTTCAGGTGTCAATACCTACACTCTTATCAACAAGGAAGGAAAAGCTCACTATGTTGAGTTCCATTGGAGACCAACATGTGGAGTAAAGTGTTTGTTGGAGGCAACAACCACAGCCACGCCACCAAGGACCTTTATGATTCAATTGCTGCTGGAAACTATCCTGAGTGGAAGCTTTTCATTCAGACCATTGATCCTGATCATGAGGATAGGTTTGATTTTGATCCACTTGATGTCACCAAGACGTGGCCAGAAGACATCCTGCCTCTCCAGCCTGTTGGCCGCACGGTCTTGAACAAGAATATCGATAACTTCTTTGCAGAGAATGAGCAGCTTGCCTTCTGCCCAGCAATTGTGGTGCCTGGAATCTATTACTCAGACGACAAGCTGCTCCAGACAAGGATTTTCTCTTATGCTGATATCCAGAGACACCGTCTGGGGCCAAACTACCTGATGCTTGCAGCTAATGCTCCCAAGTGTGTTCATCGCAATAACCATCATGATGGATTCATGAATTTCATGCACAGGGATGAGGACGTAGTCTTTAATTTTTCACGCTCACTTTTGTCCTGTGAGTTGGTCTTCAGATTCTACTGTTATATCCCTTTATGTTCATGATTTGTGGTGTTTTCCAGGTGAACTACTTCCCTTCAAGGTATGATCCTGTCCGACATGCTGAGAGGTTCCCAATACCATCCCGCGTTCTTACTGGAAGGCGTGAGAAAGTGAGTGCCAGCCACCATAGATTTTTTCTGGACCTTACGCTTCTGTCATACTGCAACCAGAAATAACTATGCTTTATTAAGTTGAACTGAATAATATTTCACTATTAACTGCCCCATCATCACACCCAAAAAAAAAAGGAAAGAAAAGAAAAAGAAAAAAGAAAAGGAAAAAAACTTTGCTATTAAGTCTTAGCATCTCTGACAGAATTTTCAGATAAGAAGCACATTCCCTTTTTCTCAGTTATACCCAACAAAAGAGTTGAATATGCGAGGAAAAGAATGTACAATGTTTCAGAATGCTGTATTAATTTAACAACAGAAAACAATCTTTCCCCGGTGCTTAGGAAAGTTCACTATTGTTGTTCTCCATTGATGTTTGCAGTGTGTGATTTACAAGGAGAACAACTTCAAGCAGCCTGGAGATCAGAGATACCGCTCTTGGGCACCTGACAGGTTTGCACTCGCAGATGACATTTAAGCCTCAATTATGCAAGCATACGTAATACACTGAGCTCATGAGCTGATGATATATTTCTTGCTAGGCAAGAGCGTTTCGTCTGCAGATGGGTTGAGGCATTGTCTGACCCTAGGGTCACCCTTGAAATCCAGGGCATTTGGATCTTCTACTGGTCTCAGGTTAGACTTCTTCCCTTCTCCTGCTGTTCAAACTGGTCTATGATACATCTATGTACCAACATGCCCTCATGGAGAGGTCTATCAAATGATGAATTTTCTGTGCTAAGTTCATCAGCCTTTTGTATTGACGAAATGAATTCTGATCGAAGTTTTATATGGCATGCAGTGTGACAGGTCTCTGGGTCCGAAGATAGCAACTCGTCTTAATGTCAAACCTAGCATGTGAGGTGATGCAATTTGGCCACCAATAGGTCTTGAGTGATATTGTTATGTAGAGAAGGGACTCAGTAGCTTTCACATAGTAACTGATGTTAATCTAAGCAATGTTTAAAGTACTTTTGGTTTAATATGTATTGATATCCTATGCACATTCCAGGAGGAGTGCTTTTCAATGTTACTCTATATTGTTAATAACTATCTGTGCCTTGGTTGCTGATAACTATAGCATTTATTTCTCATATCTTGTTTTTTTTTTAGGAGGAGGGGGGGGGGGGGGGGGGGGGGGGGGGGGGGGGGGTGCTGGGCGGTGGGTTGGGGGGGGGGGGGGGGGGGGGGGGTGCTGGGCGGTGGGTTGGGGGGGGGGGGGGGGGGTTTTTTGTTTTTTTTAGGAGGCTGGTGTGCGGGGGTGTGGGGCGTGGTGTGTGGGCTGGGCGTCGGGGTGGGGTATTAAAGTTGCCGACGCTTTTTAAAGCGTCGGCATTTTTACCGACACTTTCTAAAGCGTCGGCAAACTTCTTCTCCACCCACTGCAGTTTATATGCCGACGCTTTAAAAAGCGTCGACAGGTTTATTTGCCGACGCTTTAAAAAGCATCGAAAACGAAATTACCGATGCTATTTAAAGCGTCGGCATTTTTATTTTTACCGACGCTTTCACAAAGCGTCGGCAAATTTCGTTACCACCCCTTTCTACCAACGCTTTAGAAAGCATCGAAAAACCGTATCCCGACGCTAAAAAAGCGTCGGGAAATAATTTAAAAGCGTCGTTAAAGTTTAAATTTACTGTAGTGTATATAGATCAAAGTCATTTTTTAGGTCATAAATTAGTCAATGTAAATATAATTTATAGATAATATTTAGATTTCAGCTGTTATGCTTTTTATAATATTTTTTCTTGTAAATAGAGCTCAAATTCATTACCATATATACAATACTCTTATGGACCTTAAACTTACCGTTATTTAAGGTACTATGTTATAATCAAACAAAAATTAACATCATAAAATTTATCTAATATTTATCATATAAATCCTTGCTAATGTTTTTTAAAAAAATTAGTTAAGCATTAAACGCATTAAACTGACAGCCATTATAGCACTATTTTATTCATTATCTTAGACTTTTATATTTCAGTGGGAAGTATATGATTTATCAACATCCCCATTTGCTTTCCAGAGAGGGCAAGCCCGCATCGTTCCATAGCACTACTGAAGGGTCACAGAGCAAAAGCCAAAACAGATCAATTAATTGCTATCCTTTAATACAGAGAGTTCGTTAACCTTTGAATTTGGAGAAGCCAGTTGCGGGCTTGCAAGAGTCGGCACCAACCACATGGCGGCGATTTGCTTCTCCGTGGACGGCGTACGAATTGCAAGACAGAAGCAAAGAAAAGAGCAAGGAGCGGAAAAGGAAGAAGAGAGACGAAGCCATGAGTTCGTTGGTTGGTGCTCATCACTTAGGAAAGCAGCCAATTTAATTATAGGATTTCTAACATTCTTACAAAAGCCTTTTACTAGCTAGCTTTTGGTAATGGTCATCCCTCGCACTTGGAAAATGCTGGACCCGACCTGTGAAAGACGCGCATTCGTCTCGATTTGCATGCACCAATTGCCATAATTGCACATGCATGCAGTAATGGACAAATCAAGCCAACACATGAAAAAGAAGGAATTCCTAACTTCGACGAATAACTGTTGTTGTTGTTCACATCCATTAACTACTAATATTGTTCTAGGGGAATGAATTTTCACAAAATGCTGGACTCGATGTCTTCGGGTAACGTGAAGAGACTTGACTTGTGATCAAAGGTCCCTTGCGTCAGTTACAGCGTATTCGTCTCCATGGTTTGGTTTGGCTACAAACGACGGGCTTGAAAATGTAATTGGCGTCACACGTTGCAGCCAATACCCTCGAAAAAGAAGGAATTCCTAATTTCCGCAAAGAATTATTGCTGTTCACGTTTACGAATTGACTATTAACCTACTGCTCGAGGGTCACAAATAATTCCGCGTCTCAAGTATTGTGCCTCCAAAATAGGCTCCTCCAGATCCAATATTGATCAAATCTTTGAGCAATAATTTTTGCTTGGAACAAATATGTGAGGAAGAGATTCCAGCCAACAAAAACGAATTTTATACTAAGAAAAGAATTAGAAGTCTGACATACTGTAGTATTATTATTATTTTTTAAATAAATCATCAACTCCTTCAATTTGCATGCTCTAGTAATTATAGGGATTTCGACCATCTAATATCACTAATTTGCTGAGATCGTACCACGTGAAGGATGGATCAATTCCAATCTGATGAGCATAATCCATCTTTGTTTTTTAAGAATGGGGTTTGGTGGTTGTAATCCTAACATAATCATGATAACAAATATCCTAAATTTATTAGGATATTTTGTTATCAACTTGATATAGTTGCATGGTTAGGTAGTTGAAACAAAATCTTCTTTTTATGGAACTACACAACCTTCTTCATGAATAAAGGAAAGACACTATAAGAAAATAATGAAATAGCGACGAAAGATGCGTCGCTAAAATTGCGACTACATTGCGACGCCTCCGCGTCAAAAAAATATTGCGACGCAAATAGCGACGCATTAGCGACTCAATAAACCATAAAATTAAAAAAAATAATTTTTAAATTTAGCGACACAAAAATGCGTTGCAATATTTATAAAATGTATTTTTTTAAAACATTATTAAAGGAATAAAATATTACGACACAGCTAAGTGCGTCGCAATATTTTTTAAAAAATTAATTATGTTAAATAGCGATGCATTAGTGATGCAATAAACATAAAATGAGAAAAAATATATTTAATATAGCGACGCAAAAATTGCATCACAAATATTAATAAAAAAAATTGATTTTTATAAAATATAATTATGAAATAAAAATATTGCGACGCAACTCAGTGCGTCGCAATATATTTGAAAAACATAATAATTTTAAATAGCGATGCATTAGCGACGCAATAGATCAGAAAATTGTAAAAATTAATTTTAATTTAGCGACGCACTAATTGCGTCGCAATTATTTTAAATAAAATTAATTTTTATAATATTAATATGAAAAAAAAAATATTACTACGCAAAACAGTGCGTCACAATATTTTTAAAAAACTTAATTATTTTAAATAGCGATGCATTAGCGACATAATAAACTAAAAAAATATAAAAATTATTTTTAAATTTAGCGACACAATAATTACGTCGCAATTAATTTAAATAAAATTTATTTTAAGAAAATAGTATTATGAAATAAAAATATTGCGACGCAATCCAGTGCATCGCAATGTTTTGTTAAAAATAAATATGTTAATTAGCGACGTAATAGCGATGCAATAAAATAGTAAAGTAATAAAAAAAATTTTATTTAACGATACAAATTAATGCATCGCAATATTTTAAAAGAAATTCATAATGCCAAATTAGCGAGGCATTAGCGACACAATAAATTAGAAAATATAATTAAAAATTAATAATATCCGAGATCGGTCGTCATCGACTGTGATCGATCATGGCTTCGATTGATTGCAACCGTCGGGTCGTCGCCGATCGGATCGATCGTGATGGTCCGAGATCGGTCGTCGCCGACCGGGATCGATCATGGCTTGGATCGATGGCAACCGTCGGATCATCGCCGATCGAGATCGATCATGGCTTCGATCGATCGCAACCATCGGATCGTCACCGATTTGATCGATCGCGATAGTCCGAGATCGGTAGTCGCCGACCGGGATCGATCATAGCTTCGATCGATCGCAACCCTCGATCGTCACCGATCCGATCGATCGCGACGGTCCGAGATCGGTCGTCGCCGATCAGGATCAATTATGGCTTGGATCGATCGCAACCGTCGGATCATCACCGACCGGGATCGATCATGGCTTCGATCGATCACAACCATCGGATCGTTGCCGATCCGATCGATCGCCACGGTCCGAGATAGGTCGTCGCCAACCGGGATCGATCATGGCTTGGATCGATCGCAACCATCGGATCATCGCCGACCGGGATCGATCATGGCTTGGATCGATCGCAACCGTTGGATCATCGCCGACCGGGATCGATCATGGCTTCGATCGATTGCAACCATCGGATTGTCGCTGATCCGATCGATCGCCACGGTCCGAGAGAGGTCATCGCCGACCGGGATCAATCATGGCTTGGATCGATCGCAATCGTTGGATCGTCGCCGACCGGGATCGATCATGGCTTGGATCAATCGCAACCGTCGGATCATTACCGACTGGGATTGATCATGGATTTGATCGATCGCAACCGTCGGATCATCGCCGATCCGATCGATCGCCATGGTCCGAGATAGGTCGTCGCAGACCGGGATCGATCATGACTTGGATCGATTGCAACCATCGGATCGTCGCCGACCGGGATCGATCATGGCTTGGATCGATCGCAACCATCGGATCATCGCCGACTGGGATAGGTCATGGCTTCGATCGATCGCAACCGTCAGATCATCGCCAACCGGGATCGATCATGGCTTGGATCGATCGTAACCGTCGGATCGTCACCGATCCGATCGATCCCCACGGTCCGAGATAGATGTCACCGATCGGGATCGATCATGGCTTGGATCGATCACAACCGTCAGATCATCGCCGACCAGGATCAATCATGGCTTGGATCGATCGCAACCGTCGGATCATCGCCGACCGGGATCGGTCATGGCTTCGATCGATCGCAACCGTCGGATCATCGCCGATCGAGATCGATCATGGCTTCGATCGATCGTAACCGTCGGATCGTTGCCGATCTGATCGATCACCACGGTCGGAGATAGGTCATCGCCGATCGAGATCTATCATGGCTTGGATCGATCGCAACCGTCAGATCATCGCCGACCAGGATTGATCATGGCTTGGATCGATCGCAACCGTCGGATCATCGCCGATCGGGATCGATCATGGCTTCGATCGATCGCAACCGTCGGATCGTCGCCGATTCGATCGATCGCGACGGTCCAAGATAGGTCGACGCCGACCGGGATCGATCATGGCTTGGATCGATCGCAACCGTCGGATCGTCGCCGATCCGATCGATCGCGATGGTCCGAGATAGGTCGACGCCGACCGGGATCGATCATGGCTTGGATCGATAGCAACCGTTGGATCATCACCGACCGGGATCGATCATGGCTTGGATCGATAGCAACAGTCGGATACTCGCCGACCGGGATCGATCATGGCTTGGATCGATCGCAACCGTCGGATCATCGCCGATCCGATCGATCACGACGGTCCGAGATAGGTCGACGCTGACCGGGATCGATCATGGCTTGGATCGATCGCAACCGTCAGATCATCGCCGACCGGGATCGATCATGGCTTGGATCGATCGCAACCATTGGATTGTCGCCGACCGGGATCGATCATGGCTTGGATTGATCGCAACTGTCCGATCGTCGCCGGCCGAGATCGATCATGGCTTCGATCGATTACAACCGTCGGATCGTCGCCGATCCAATCGATCGCGACGGTCCGAGATAGGTCGACGCCGATCGGGATCGATCATGGCTTGGATCGATCGCAACCGTCGGATCGTCGCCGATCGGGATCGATCATGGCTTGGATCGATCGCAACCGTCGCATACTCGCCGACCGTGATCGATCATGGCTTAGATCGATCGCAACCGTCAGATCGTCGCTGATCCAATCGATCGCCACGGTCCGAGATAGGTCGTCGCCGATCGGTATCGATCATGGCTTGGATCGATCGCAACCGTCGGATCATCGCCGACCGGGATCGATCATACATTGCGTCGCAATTATTTTTAGTAAATATAATTTTTATCAGTAATAATAAATAAAAGAAATATAATATTGCGATGCATTAGTTACATCGTAATGTTTTTTCTATAAATATATGTAATAAAAAAGTATAAAAAATATTGCGACGTAATTTGTGCATCGCAATTATTATCATAAATTATAAATATTATCATTTATAAATATTAAAAAATTATTGCGACACCGTAGCGACGCATTTTCGAAGAAAAAAATAAATAAATATTGCGACGCAATGTATGCATCGCAATTATTTTTAGTAAATATAATTTTTATCAATATTAATAAATAAAAGAAATATAATATTGCGACGCATTAGTTGCGTCGCAATATTTTTTTATAAATATATGTAATGAAAAAGTTTAAAAAAAAATATTGCGACGCAATTGTGCATCGCAATTATTATCATAAATTATAAATATTATCATTTATAAATATTAAAAAATTATTGCGACACCGTAGCGATGCATTTTCAAAGAAAATAATAAATAAATATTGCGACACAATGTATGCGTCATAATTATTTTTAGTAAATATAATTTTTATCAGTATTAATAAATAAAAGAAATATAATATTGCGACGCATTAGTTGCGTCGCAATGTTTTTTCTATAATATATGTAATGAAAAAGTTTAAAAAAATATTGCGATGCAATTTGTGCGTCGCAATTATTATCATAAATTATAAATATTATCATTTATAAATATTAAAAAATTATTGCGACGCCGTAGCGATGCATTTTCAAAGAAAATAATAAATAAATATTGCGACGCAACTAATGCGTCGCAATAGTTTTTAATAAATATATTTTTTATCAGTAATAATAAATAAAATAAATATAATATTGCGACGCATTCGTTGCATCGCAATGTTTTTTCTATAAATATATGTAATGAAAAAGTTTAAAAAAAATATTGCGATGCAATTTATGTGTCACAATTATTATCATAAATTATAAATATTATCATTATAAATATTAAAAAATTATTGCGACGCCGTAGCGATGCATTTTCGAAGAAAATAATAAACAAATATTGCGACGCAACTAATGCGTCGCAATAGTTTTTAGTAAATATATTTTTTTATCAGTAATATAAATAAAATAAATATAATATTGTGACGCATTCGTTGCGTCGCAATGTTTTTTCTATAAATAGATGTAACGAAAGTAAAAAAAATATTGCGACATAATTTATGCATCGCAATTATTATCATAAATTATAAATATTATCATTTATAAATATTAAAAAATTATTGCGACGCCATAGCGACGCATTTTCGAAGAAAATAATAAACAAATATTGCGACACAACTAATGCGTCGCAATAGTTTTTAGTAAATATATTTTTTATCAGTAATAATAAATAAAACAAATATAATATTGCGACGCATTCGTTGCGTCGCAATGTTTTTTCTATAAATAGATGTAACGAAAGTAAAAAAATATTGCGACGCAATTTATGCGTCGCAATTATTATCATAAATTATAATTTTTATCATTTATAAATATTTAAAAAAATAAATAAAACATATATAATATTGCGACGCATTTGTTGCGTCGCAATGTTTTTGGATAAATATATGTAATGAAATAGTTAAAAAAAATTTGCGACACACTGTATGCGTCGCTATTATTGTCATAAATTATTATTTTAATCATTTAAAAATATTAAAAAATATTGTGATGCCTTAGCGATGTAATTTTTAGAAAATAAAAATAATTTTTCCGCCAGACATTGGCACCAAGTTAGCGATGCATTAGCGATGCAATTAATTGTGTCGCTATTTTTTTCATAAAAATAAATTTTAAAAAAAATTGCAACCGATTAGCGACGCAAATTTGCGTCGCTAATCACTCATATAAAGTCGGCCGGCCTTCTCTTCTTCTTCCCCGTCTTGACCTAGCCGCCGCCCTCCCCAAAACCTCTCCGGCTCCCACTGTTCGCTGCTCCGGCTCCCCCCTCCGGTGCTCCGGCTCCCCGGTGGTCTCCTCCAACTCCGGCGTCTCCTCTCGACCAAGGTAAGCACCTCCACCCTCTTCCAAATTTTTTTTTTCTAAAAATTTTCCTTCGGCCGCGGCCAAGACCGTGGCCGTCTTCTCCGGCCATGGCCACGGCCGTGGCCGTCTTCTTTGGCCACGGCCGTGACCACGGCCGGAGAAGCCGGCCACGGCCGCTGCTGTGGCCGACAGTGGCCAGGCCACAGTCAAAAAAAAAAATTCTTGTAACAGGGGGTGGGAAACCCCCCCCATTTTCTCTTCTTCGGCCACGGCTGTGGCCGCGGCCGGAGAAGTCGGCCACGGCCGTTGCCATGGCCGGTAGTGGCCTGGCCACGGTGGTCAGGCCACAGTAAAAAAAAAAAAATTGTTGGCTGTTACAGGCGGGGTGGGGAAAACCCCCCCCCCCCCCATTTTCTCTTCTTCGGCCACAGCCACTGTCGTGGCCAGCAGTGGCCTGGCCACGGTGGCTAGGCCACAGTAAAAAAAAAAAAGGTTGTTACAGGCCCCCCCCTCCCTTGACCTTCTCCGGCCACGGTCGCTACCGTGGCCGGCCGTGGCCTGGCCACGGTGGCCAGGCCACAAAAAAAAAAAGTCTTTTACATGGTATGGGGAAAACCCCCCCTTTATCTTCTCCGGCCACGGCTGTAGCCGCGGCCGGAGAAGCCGGCCACGGCACCGGTGGTCAGGATAGAAAAAAAAAACATGTAATGTTTCGTTGTGATTGGTTCGATCAGATAGTTCCTGTGGGCAAAAGGGTTCATAACGACTACAATTTGGTTGAAGTGAACCATCAACGAAGATTGCAGAAATATGACCCATTCATCCTTGCATCCCAAGCTCAGCAAGTCTTTTACTACAGATATCCAAGTTTGCGTAATGACAAGCGAGATTGGTGGGCCATTTCTAAAATCGTCCCACGTTCAATAATCGTATTAGAGGAGAGTTAAATTTTTACATAATCAATCATTAATCATAATTTAATTGTATGAATCTTTAGTATTTTCAGTATGACGGGTAGAGGTAGATCTACCGACGACAGACGGAGTGAGCAGGGATGTAGCCCTGCTGCATCAGATCACATGAGCGTCGGAGATGGAGAGTTCGGATCTCCAGCAGTCGCACAGCCTTTGATCTATCCAGCAGTATTACCATCCAGCCGATCGGCACATACCTCCAAGAGTTCTTCCACCATCGGTCGCACCGTACTTCGACTTGATGCTCAGGGGCTGTAAGTATATACTAATTAAAAATATATGTTTATGTTTTTAAGTCAATTACTTATAAACATGCATTTTTTTAACAGATTTATTGAGCAGCATCATGTATTCAGCCACATCAGCGCCGTATTTCAGAGGCGTGCAGATCCCAGTGGCTACGATTGGCGCCACGTATCTCCAGCCACGAGGGAGTTTTATTTTTCTGAGTTTCAGGTAAACTTATTAAATATAATTTATCACTGATATAAAATTTCTTAATCTTAATAAATTCAGAAACTAACTATTTATTTAATGCAAAAAAAGTTTACGTGTGATCCTGCCAGCCATGATGCCATTAGGGCAGCATGGGAGGCTCTGACGGGACGCCGATACTCCGACATGCTTCATCGTTGGAGGTCATCGGGTCAGCATCCTGCGCACGTGCCAGAGGGTATTTGGCACGAGTGGTAGCAGGCCTGGCAGTCCGATGGCTGGCGCAGGAGGTCCGCATCAGCCAGCACAAACCGCCGATCTGAGAAGGGCAGTCCTGGCACGGGTCTCTCCTGCCATACTTCGGGCTCCATTTCGATTCAGGAGCACAGACGGCGTATGGTAAGAAAACATAAATATTTTAATTACTATTTTAGTTATTTACAAATATTTGTATTAATATCAATTTTTTTATTGTTATTGTCTGAGCAGGAGGGCGGAGATCCTGGTGAGTTTTGTCTATTCAGGGCGACACACACCAGGAGGGATGGTTCCTGGTCGACACGCGATCATGGGAGGTTGCGGTAAGAAATTAGATTTATGTAGTATCTGTTTAATTTCTAAAATTTTATTTCAAGAAATTTATTAACTCATTTATTGTTGATTTCATAATTTAAAGACACTAGTCGAGGAGCTTCGCTCCTAGGCATCGCAGGTCGACTCTACAGATGGGGAGACGCCCGTCAAACTCTCAGCAGAGGAGAGTCGGCGTGTGTTTTTGGAGGCTATTGGTGCCCAGCCGCGAGACCGCAGGGTCTATGGTCTGGGAACTAGAGCTTCTACATATTTTCCCCATCAGGCCTCCAGCTCGCGAGTTTCTGGTGATATTCCTCCCGAGCGTTTAGACGACCTTCGAAGATCTATTGCAGAGGAGGTTCGGCAGGAGGTCGAGCAGGATTTCAAGGATCGTATACGAGGCCGGGATCAGGAGATTGCAGACATGCGAGATGAGATGCATCATTTGCGGGATATGGTTAGCCGCTTGTCGCAGAGTCTCCAGCCTCCACAGCTCCACGTGATCGCTCAGATTCTTGATGTATTTTTTTCTTTTTATATGTTGTACATGAAAACTTCAAAATTTTAATATATTATTTATTTTTGTAAATTGAATGATTATTGTTTGGATCAATATGAGTGAAGAATATTTCGATCAATATTTAAATGTAACGAAATTGTATTAACCGTTTTAATTTTTTAATTTTTATTTTTTTAAAAAAATATTTATTTAGCGACGCATTAGCGACTGCAATTGCATCGCTAATATTTTTAAAATATTATTATTAAATATTACGACGCAATGAGCTGGCATCGTAATATTTTAAAAAAAATTAATTAGCGATGCATTAGCGACTTAAATTGCATCGCTAATATTTTCATAATATTACTATTAAATATTGCGATGCAACGATCTGGCATCGCAATATTTTTTTTAAAAATTTAATTAGTGACGCATTAGCGACTAAAATTACGTCACTAATATATCTAAAATATTATTAATAAATATTGCGACGCAGTGACCTGGCGTTACAATATTTTAAAAAAATTTATTAGCGACGCATTAGCTACTAATATTGCGTCGCTATTATATTTAAAATATTATTATTAAATATTACGACGCAGCTAAATGCGTCGCAATATTGCGATGCAATTGAATGCATCGCAATATTTAATATTAATATTTAAAATATTAAAATTTAGTTTTAAATTTAGCGATGCATTTTGGTGCGTCGCAATATGCGTCTCAGAGAGTCGCTGTTTTGCGATGCAATTACGATAAATTATGGTTGCGACGATATTCTCAGTGACGCAGTCATTGCATCGCTAATGCATCGAAATAGCATGTTTAGCGACGCATTAGTGATGCATTTGGGCGTTGCAATATTTTTTTTTTCTTGTAGTGAGAGACACCCCTTTTGAAATACGCCTAACACCTTCTTTCTCTCTCTCTTGGATGCCCACGCCCCACTTTCTTTCTCTAGAATGCCCTTTCTCTCTCTAGGACATCCTCTCTCTTTGACATCCCGCATCCTTTTGGGCGGTTGAAGATGCCTCTCTCTCTCTTCTTGGGTGGGTTGAAAGGAGGCTTTTTCTTCTATCTTGGTTGATCAAGATTTGATCTTAATCAAGAAATTATTTCTTTGATAGATCAAGATTTGATTTTGATCAAAAAATCTTTTTTTCTTTATTGATCAAGATTTGATCTTGATCAAGAAATTGTTCTCTCTTGATTTGAAAAATTAATTGAAGAAGAAAAGAGGCGCTAGCATTCATCACTGGAAAGTCATCATCTAATCATGAGATGATATCATCCAAAGATCTCTGCGTGGATCACTATTAAAGGTCGAACGTACAGATGGCTAGTGGTAAATCGTTTATCGGCTTCATCAGTCTTCATCCCTAATAAAGAATATAGGTATGATTTAAAATTAATTTTAGATTTGATTTTGTTAACTGAATCTGTTCTCTAAGGATCTTGGGCTTTAGAAATTAAATTCATCTTTATTTTATCTTTCGCTGCATAATATATGAATTTGATTCATATAAAAATATGTAAAATTTTCAACAAATAGTTGGATCAATATTTCTCTCACATTGCTGCTTTAATTTCTAAAGGTGGCATTTCTGGATGGTAAACATTTTCAAGAGACTTCAATGAAACAAAGAAGATAATTGGAGATTTGAGATTAGAATATCAAAGATTGATGCATGCACTAGTGATTGTATATAATATTGGAAAGGAGTACACTAGATGCATCATCATATGCCACATATGGTGCCTTTAGATGGATATCAATTAAGGAGTTATCAGATGAAGATGAGAGGACTTCATTAAAATATGAGTAGAAAGTATCACAAATATTTTATGCTACTTTCCTTTGATACCAAGACTTCAAAGGTTATTCATGTAATCAAAAATAACTTCGTTAATGACATGGCATAAAAAAGAGTGCACATAAGATGGGATGTCAAGGCATCTTGCCAACTCTCTAGCTTGAAATGTTTGACTACTTGCATCCTTTTTTTTCTCTCTCTTTAGAGCTTTGCAATATCATACTTGGGTTAGCAAGTGGTGATTTTAATCCATTTCACATAATGATCATTGCTCCCAGTGCATGGGCACCTGATAATGCACAACCTACAAATGACATTGACGTATATGTACAACCTTTTGTAGGTGAATTGAAGGAATTATGAAATTTTAGCATGCTTACACATGATGCTTTACAAAAATAGAATTCTCAAATGCATGCGACTACTCCTGAGTTTCATGGATTGGTTGGCTGCTATAAACATTCTGTTTAGACATTTAAATTGCTCTTATATAGTGATTTAAGAATTATGTCTAAAAATCATGCGTTATGCTATGGTACCATACACACATAATATTGAGCTAATCTACTCGCAAAATTTTATGGCAGTGTGTGTGTTTGCTAGTTTAATTGATTTGCACCAAGCCAGTGACCTATTCTACGACGTTAGTTAAGAAAATACTCATTAGTGAGAGAGTTGCTTACATATTAAAACTATAATATTTATTTCTGTAATGATCAATTCTTTATCCCAAAAAAATTTAGTTGATTTGAATTTTTTTAATTCTAACTAAACTCTATTCTATAAAAAATAATTCACTTATTTTTAATCTATATTTCCAAATGAATTAAATTCTATTTATAACTTATTTTTATCTTATTATTATTATTATTAATTTAAAATTATTTATTTTTTAAGTTAAATTTAATAATATTAAATTGCAATAATAAGTTTTTTATTTAACTTAATAGCCACACATATACTTATTATTTAATTTATTTTCAAAAAGTCAAATTTACACATATATTATCAATTCTAATTTATTTTGCACATTTCTCCTTTGCCAGCGCCCATAAATTTTAGTATCAAACAAACACATTTTAGTTTCTCCAACACGAGATGACCATACATGAGCAAAGCTTATTGGAGGAAGGCCAGAATGGACTGAAGCACATCCCATATGCACCTTTAGATGATTCCCGCACTCGTGATGTTATGTTGCGTTAAGGAAAAGTTTTTATACAGCGATATATGATATAAATCATCATATCTAATACAAACCATTCTAAGATAATATACAAAGGCTCCTCAGCTGGGTTACTCGTGTGCTTGTGTGTTTTCTTCGTGAGAAAATAGGCTGATCATTGATCCGAAGAATCCATCATGGAGGAGTTGAGGAAGCAAGCAAAGGCAGACTAGAACGACAAATCTGTGAAGGATCATGTGCTACCTCTTTTCGAGGCTTCTCTTCTTTTGAGGACCTAAACATCTTAGGCAATAGGATCCATTGAGTGCTGAAGTTGGGTTGCAGGATTGATGAGGATAAGACAGCAGATGTAGATACTGGCATGCCTTTGTTGGAGGATGTTGACGTACGTACATGGCAGTAATTAAGATGAAGAGGTTTAATAACCTTTACCGGTAACTATTTATGATGAGATACAACGCACAGGCATACATAAATGTTAACATAGCAAGATAAAAAATAACATCAAAATATTTTATCGATATAAGTTAAACCTAACATATATGCATGCTAACACAATAGTTTATGCTCTTTTTGATTTTAAAAATAAAAAAAAATAAAGTATTAATTAACATAACATTAGCTGTGCTAGCATAGAAATAGCTCAATTTTTAAGTTCAAAGTTGTTACCTCAGTGTCCTTCTAGCTTTGGCAGTTGCTGTTTATCAATGTCCTTAGAGTCATCATTCAATGCATTCTTTATGCTATTTTGGCTATTTTAGAGATAAATAGCATGCAAGAAATTTTATTAAATTATTATTATTATTTAGTTAATTAAACATAAAAGATAGATTAATTGATATATATTTTTTATTAATTATTGCATGCAAACAAATTTTTTATGTAATTGTATAAAGTTTATTTAATATTAATATAGCATAGACATCCTCAAACAACCGGTACAAGATAATTATTTTTTTAATAAAATAAGTAACAATCATTTTTTAGCTTGCTCGACTATGGATGAATTATAATTAAAAAATATCATTATTTGTTGAGGCTATTGCTTGTAATACTTTTAATTTTTAAAATTATTACTTTATTTAATAGGGTGGCTTTTGGGTTGGGCTGCAGCTCCGTGAATTTGCTGTCATTCCTTTCAAAGCTGATGTAACCTACTTTAATCCATTGTTTGGTTTTCTTTCATTTTTTTTTTTTTTTCTTTCTTTTGCTTTAGATTTAATGGTGAAAGTAGAAGCTCTGCTACAAAATTTAGCATAGCCATATCCTTTAAAGAGGCTTTTGCAATGAAAAATATTTTTATTTTTATTTTACTTTTTCATCAATAGGACCATGGCAAGTAAGTCTACTCCCTAGGTGAAGTCGATAAACTAACCTGGGACAATAAACCGTGCTTTTCCCCCCACATAAATCCAACTCACTGTTCCTGTTTCATACGCACCTTGTATGCATTTTAATTCCCCATTCCAAAGTATTGATAAATTTTTATTTCTTATGAGATAACAACCCGAGAGGTTTCAGCAAAACCTGGAAGGATCATTGTTTTGAGTAAAACAAAGGAGGGAAACCAAATTTTGAAAATGATGTTGCCAATAAAGGCTACGTATAAGTTAACGACCAAAATTACCTGACGGCGGGAGCCGATAGAACACTGGCGGCTCCAGCTCCTAGGCGGCTCCAGCTCTTATGCGATACCGGCTCTCAGGCAGCCCCAGCTCCTAGGCGGCCCCGGTTCTCAGACAGCCCTAACTCCTAGGTGGTCTCAACTCCTAGGTGGTCTCAACTCCTAGATGACCCCAGTTCTCAGGCGGTCCCAGCTCCTAGGCAACCCCAACTCCTAAGCGGCCCCAACTCCTAAGCGGTCCCCATTCTCAGATGGTCACATCTCCTCTCATCTCTAGGCTCAGCTTTAGCTTCGCAAGTAAGCCTTCATTTCTGAGTAGGCCGGGCCCATCAATTGCCTTTGGCTCATGGGTGTCTAATAAGACAAGCTCCACTAGTTCTGGCAGGGGCCCGAAAAGTCATCATCCATCATAAAGCTTTAATGACCCAGATCAGATGAGCCTAAAAAGTCGTCATCCATCGTGAAGCTTTAATGACTCTGATCAAACAAGTCAGAGAAGCCATCATCTGCCACAAAGTACCAATCACCAAGTTCATATGGGATGAATCCCACTAATTCTGACATTTCATTCACAAAATCTTAAGCTTTCGAAGCAAGTTTCACATACTCCGAGTATCAATAAAATGGGTAAGAGGAACCCCTGTCCAAGGTATGAACACTCAAGCACTTAGAGAGTTTTCTTATCTTCTTCCTAACTCTCTTAGCTCGAGCCTTTTCAAGCTCACGACTGTAATTTTGATCATTAACTTGAGTGTCGGAGGGTTCCCGCCGGAATATCCGATCCCTAAGACTTTTTGCAGATCTCGGAGTCGAGGTGAAGCATCTTCATCACGGCACATCCACTAACGCTCAAGGATGTCAGCTCAAGGTGATCAGGCATCATCAGATTGGCACACCAGGTAGGGGGTAAACTGTAATTCTGAGCAATAAGCTCGCCCTCAACAATGATGGTGACATATACTCAGGAGGCTTCTGCTAGTTATACTGAAGGGCATACTGAGCAATCAGAAGCTAATCATCCTATTCTTTCCTTGCCACCAATTTTGGCTACTCCATAAGAAAAACTGGCTACCCTCACTTAGCAAGTCCAAGCTCTTTTTGGGGTAGTCCGTGAGTTGCAAGGGCAATAACCGGCGGTTGTTCAACAACAATCTAGACCTTACACACTGCTTGTGATAGCCACCCCAATCAATCAACAGTCTACATACAGAAGATCCTCTCCAGGGAAGCATCATCACGGTCATGCTTCGTCCAAGCACCACCACCGTGAAGCCTCCAAAAGGTCGCGGTCTCATGCTTGTTGCTCGAGTAGCCCCCCTTCAGACAACGATGAGGGAAGGAGCCCAGAAGGATATGTTGCCATCAGCGCCATCACTTCCCCTACTCATCTTCTGAATCAACGAGCGATGACCTCAACTGCTAGACATAGAGGTGCTTGAAGGAGAAAGACTGATAGTTGGAAGAGCTCAGTTAGAGGTTCAATAACTAACCAGGGGTGGATTATGACACTCGTCCACCCCTCACTCGTCGTATTATGGAGGAGCCTATCTCTCGTAGGTTTCATCTTCCCCAGCTGGATCCCTATGATGGCACCATAAATCCACTTGACCACCTGGAGAGTTATAAAGCACTCACGCAAGTTCAGGGGGCGACTGACACCCTCCTATGTATTGCTTTCATCGCTATCCTCTGGAAGGCTGTGCGTGCCTACTATTCTCTCCTACTCCCACGCAGCATCAACTCCTTTCGAAAGTTGGAGAAAACTTTCTTGGTGCATTTTGATGCCTATCGTAGGATCCCGCGGGTAGCAGATAGCATGTTTCCATTCAACAGAAAGAATGAGAACTTTTGAAGGATTTTGTGGCTCAGTTCAAGATAGCGGCCCTCAAGGTCTACCACCTCGACGATGCTGTGGCCGCTCTAGCCCTGAAGTAAGGGCTCCATCCCTTCCGCTTTACCTATTCATTAGACAAAAGACCTCTCAGTTCTTATGCTGAGCTTTTGAGTCATGCACAGAAATACATTCATGTCGACGAAGCTGATTTCACTCGAAGGGACACTGAAAGAGAGTCTAGCAAGAGATCGGTCCATACGGAGCCAAGCAGACCTTCCCCCAAGAAGCCTGAGCTCTCACATCGGCCAGATAATCAGCGTCGGAGCTTCATACCTCTCCTTGCCCCCAGGTCTCACATTCTCATGGAAATCGAAAGCGAGCCTTACTTTCGGCGCCCTCCCCCTCTGAGAAAGGATGCCGCTCAAGACCGGAGTTGTTATTATCATTTTTATAGAGACTACGACCATGATACTGAAGACTATCATAACCTAAAGCGTGCCATCAAGAAACTTATCCAGAGGGGCTACCTCAAAAAGTTTATCCATAAGGGAGGACCTTTGGTCGTTGCAGCTCAAATGGAGCCTCTGTGTTGACCCAATTATTGATTTTGATGAATAACACAAACCATATGACTATATCTCTTATGTTACTAATGATTTTGATTAAGTATTTCAGGAAACCAAAATATTTAATTTATCAAAATCCAAAGAAAAGTTAGTTTGAATCTGTTTCTAATGTCAAGTGTTAAGTTTCAAACATTAGAGCTAACTCTAGAGGGATTAGAGTCCACTCCAAAGCGTATTAGAATAGTTTGGCACTTTCAGCACAGTTTAGAGCCGACTCTTGAAAATTTAGAGCTGGCTCTAACCTAAGAACAAAGAACCTCTTTTTGGAGTCAAAGTTAGAGCCAACTCATGCAAGGAATTAGAGCTGACTCTAATTATCAAACAGAGACTATATTTTCTGAGAAAAATTAAAGCCGACTCCTGCATCAGTTAGAGCGGACTTCAGCACGCAATGTGTTGACCCCAAGAAAAGTTAGAGCCGACTCTGCGATGGACGGACTTTACTATTTCGAGCATCCCGACTTAGAGCTCACCCCAAGCTAGATTAGAGCTGACTATAATCTGTCAGAGGAGATTATCAGAAATGTCAAAGATGACTCCAAGGGCTATCTTTTTCCAAATAAACTTCAATATCTCTTTCCTCTTTCATGTAAAACTCATTCACAAGGATAATTAACGGCTAGTTTTCATCAAAATATGAATTGAGAGGAGATTATAAAAGGGTGCTTCCGACCGTTTGAAAGAGCAAAAAAATAGAGAGGAAGAATTGAAAATCAAAGAGATAGAGTTCAAATTTGAAATCCCATGTGTTCGAAAAAGTGTTTAGAGAAATCCAAAGTATTCAAAATCTAACTTTGAAGGATTTCCACCAAATAAAAAGAGAGACAAAGAGCCCTAGTTCTTCAACATCCTTTACATCAACGAATCTTCCAAACCTTCAGTCCTATTTTAAGGAAGATCATCCAAGAAGAGAAGAAGAAAAGCCCATCTTCTGAAAATAGGCTCTTCTATTCTTATCTCATTTATATTATTTTATTTGCTCATTTGAGGAGCTGAATATCTGTGTAACTTTTACTCTGATTACTCTTGTTGATTGATTCAATCAGGTGATTGAATCGGGGGAGGCAGTTAGCCTCGTGCAAGCTTGGTTAGCTTGTGATAGGTTGTGTGCTAGTGAGTCTGTGAAAACCGGCTGGGTTCATTATGATTCCGTTGTAAAACAATAAGTTTGGGTTATGAGCTTGTAAAACAACTCGGCTGTAATTAGGGTGATTATAGTATGGCCCAAGAGTTGCTTGGGAGTGAATGTAGGTATAGCTAACACTGAACCACTATAAATCATTGTGTTTGTCGTGCTTGTCTCTTCTTCTTTCTACTCTATCTTTATATTCTGCTTTGCATTCTTAATATCACACTTATTGCATACTTTCTTGTGCACTATCAATTGTAAAATTATTTTTAAGCGCCGAATTTTTTAAGAACCTAATTCACCCCCCATCTTAGGTTGCCATCTAGGCCAACAATTGGTATCAGAGCTAGTGCTCATCCTCCCTTGATGTAACAGTCAAGAGCTAAAGATCCAAATGGCAGCTCAAGCTGGTTCTTCTTTTTTTGAAAGACAATCCACAAATCATCCACCTTTGTTTAATGGCACAAATTACTCATATTTGAAAGCTAGAATGAGAATCTCCATTCAAGCTTTAGACTATGATTTATGGAGTGTCATTATCAATGGTCCCGGCACTTTCACACACATAGTTGATGGATCCATTATTCCTAAGACCGAAAGGGATTGGGATGAGAATAATTGGGAAATGGCCCAGCTCAATGCCAAGGCCATGAATGTCCTATACTTCTCCTTGGATGCAAATGAATTCAATAAAATATCTACTTGCATCTCAGCCAAGGAGATATGGGATCGGTTGAAAGTTACCCATGAGGGTACTAACCAAGTTAAAGAGTCCAGATTAATATTCTTGTGCATAAATATGAACTCTTTAACATGGATCAAAATGAGTCCATCACTTGCATGTACACTAAATTTACTGATATAGTGAAGGGATTGAAAAGTCTTGGAAAGACCTATACTAATTCTGAACTTGTTCAAAAAATTCTTAGGTCCCTTCCAAGAGCATGGGAAGCTAAAGTAACAGCAATCAAGAAGCCAAAGATCTCAACACTTTACCTTTGGAAGAGCTCCTTGATCACTCATGACATCACTCATGACCCATGAACTCACAATGAAGCAACATCAAGAAGAAGTTGTGAAGAAGAAAATGACTATTGCATTAAAGGCTACTGAAAAGGAAGCAAGCAGCAGTGAAGAAAAAGAAGATGACGATAGCACCGCTCTCCTTACAAGAAAGTTTAAGAAGTTCATGCAAAGAAGGAGGCCCTTCCACAAAATAAAAATTGGTGTTAAGATGAAAGAAGATAAAAAAAAGATAAAGAAAAAGAGAAAGATCCCTTAATTTGTTATGAATGCAAGAAGCAGAACATTTTAGATCCGAATGTCCTCAACTCAAGAAATGATTTAGAAAGAAGAAGAAAGCGTATGTTGCAACTTGGAATGATAGTGAGGAATCTTCATCCGAAGGTGAGCAACAAGAAGTTGCCAACATATGTCTAATAGCAAACGAAGAAGATGAGGTAAATCCTGAAACTCCTATATATGATTTCGCATTTGATGAACTTTATGATGCTTTTAATGAACTGATGAATAAATTTAAAATTTTGAAAGCAAAAATAAGGTTTTAAAAACAAAAAATCTGAATCATCTCAAAAAGAAAAATAAAATTGTCTTTGAATTTGAAAAGCAAATTTCTGAAAAGCAAGATATGCTAAAAAAAAAGATATGATTTCTTTTGAAAATATGAATTTAAAAAATAAACTTGAAAAATATAAGAACATTGTTGACAAATTCACTTATAGCTCAAAAAAACTTAATTTGCTTTTAAACAATCAAAGAGCTATTTTGACAAGGCTGGTTTAGGTTATAGATCACACAAGAAACAAAAATTTGTTAACAATTTTTTTGTAAAGAAAACAATTGAAAGTGATATTTTCTGTTTTTGTTATGTTATGAAAGGACATAAGTCTTACATTTGTAATCATAAGATATCTCATGTGAATGTTAGTCATAGAAGTAAGATGATTTGGGTTTCAAAAGGATCTATATTTGGTGGTACTAACCATGAAGGATCCAAGAAGGCTTAGGTACCTAAACATAAGATATGATTGCTTTGCAGGCGTGTCTTGTAGCCAAAGGATTAAAAAAAATAGTATCTTGATAGTGGCTGCTTAAGACACATAACGGGTAACAAAGATCAATTCATCATCCTTGAAGCTAAAAGAGATGGAGTGGTGACCTTTGAAGATAATGATCAAGGTCACATCATGGGCATTGGTAAAATTCAAATCACTCCATCCACTTTTATTAAAAATATTTTATATGTTGATGGATTAAAACATAATTTGATTAGAATTAGCCAACTATGCGATAAAGGTTTCAAAGTTTCTTTTGAAGCATCTATTTGCACGGTATCAAATCCCATTGATAATAGCATTATATTTGTTGAAAATAGAAATAACAATGTATACTTAATTGACTTGAATAATTTATCTACAAGTAACCATTGCCTAATTGCCGATAATACTAAGGTAAATGAGATTGGATAGCTATGGCACCGTAGATTGGGACACGCAAGCACATACTTGATTTCAAAATTACTTAGAATGGATTTGGTTAAAGGTCTTCCAAAATTAGATTTTGAAAACAATAGAGTTTGTGATGCATGTCAATTTGAAAAGCAAACTAGGAATTCTTTCAAATCCAAAAATATTGTTTCAACTACTAGGCCACTCAGCTACTACACATGGACCTTTTTGGACCTACTAGAACCACTAATCAAGGAGGAAAGAAATATGGTTTTGTGATAGTAGATGATTACTCTAGATTTACTTGGGTATTATTTTTAGCTCACAAAGATGAGACTTTCTCAATATTTCTGAAATTCTTCAAGAAAGTCACAAATGAGAAAAACACTACCATAGTGTCTCTTAAAAGTGATCATGGAACTGAATTTGAAAATCATTTGTTTAAATATTTTTGTATTGAAAATGGCATCCATCATAATTTTTCAACACCTAGGACACCTCAACAAAATGGGATGGTAAAAAGGAAAAATAGGACTCTAGAAGATATGGCTCGTACAATGCTATGTGAAAGCCAATTCCCAAAATATTTCTGGGCAGAAGTTATAAACACAGCATGTTACATCCTAAATAGAGTCTTGATTAGACCATTCCTTAAGGAAACTCCCTATGAGCTATGGCATGATAGGAAACCCAACATCAGTTATTTCCATGCATTTGGTTGTAGATGTTTCATTCATAACAATGAAAAGGATAATCTAGGAAAGTTTGATGCAAAGTCAGATGAAGGTATATTATTAGGTTATTATACATCTAGCAAGGCATATTGATGTAGGACTGATATCGCATGCAAGTGGATTTTAGAGGATTTATGATTTTCAGTTGATTAGTTTTTCAAAGTAAGGGCCTAAGAGCGGTTCAAGAAACTCATAGTAATTTTCAGCAGCGAAACAGTTCCACAGAAAATATGAGAAGAAGGACCGCCGAGGCTAAGATGCCCCGATAGGGCTTGCTCTCCCATAATAAAGCTACTAGTAGATTAGAGGGGGTGTACCTAGCAGGATGAGAAGATCGAGATGCTGAAGGGGTCGCTCTGCTTGGCGGATGCGCTCTGAATGACCAAGCCCAGAGCCCATGGATCTGCTGCTAAGTATCCGCTGACCTGGATGGCGATCACCTTGAATCCTAGATTCACGGTTACTGAGGGACCTGCAAGAACACCATCCAAGGGTTAAAGAACAAGAGAGAAAATTCAGATTAGAGGCAAAGAGGCAAGGAAAAAGTAGAGAACGAGGGGCGGCCAAGAGGCTCTTGGGCATCTACTAGAGGAAAACAAGGGTGGCGGCCAGGGTTTCTCTTGGAAACTAGGATGTTGGCACGCGCAGGAGAAGGGAATCAAGAGCACCAGAGAACCAAATAATAAAACTCACAATAACTCAAAACTGGATTGATTGATTAATAATTAAAAGATGCATAATTCATACAAGAGGGTCTCTTTTATATAGCAAGAGACTTAGGGCCTAAGTAAATACAGATATGGAAAGAAAAGGGCCGCCCACTTTCTTCCTAAAGTGTGGATTAGATTACATGAAAGAAAACTTCATGCCATACAAATTCATTTCAAAAGGGTAATTTATGGCCAGCAATAAGGGGCATCCCTTTGCTGCTTCTTTGGGCTAGAATTCTTTCAAACAGGGTTGCATGGATTGAAAAATTGAGGCTTATCCTTTTGACTTGCTTGCTCTGCTAGGTGGCATGTGGAATGCCTGCTTTTTTGGACTCAAATTCTTTCAAATAGGGTTGCATGATTTGGGGGATTGAGGCTTATCTTGTTGACCTGCTTGCTCTGCTAGGTGGCATATGGAATGCTTGTGCTGGAGGGTGGCAGGTGTGGCTGGCATGTGACTTCTTATGTAGGTGTGGCGCCAACTTGAATTTAGCAGCTGCTCTGTTTGACAGTGATGGCCTTGTCTTCTGCTCCAATATTGGTGTCTCCTTTTGTAAGCTGAATGAACTTAATACAAAACCAACTGGACTGGACACATATAAGACCAACTGGACTGTATAGGACTCAAATTGACCCAAGCTCATAATGAGCTGACTCAATATGACCCAAACCCTAATAATGAGTACCAACTCAAAAGACAGGACTCAAATGCCCAAAAATAAAATTGGACACAAATTAAAATAAACTAAACTAAACCTAGTTTTCCAACTGAATCAAACCCTACAAACCTAATCAGATATCCACAGAGGATTAAGAATCTTCTGCATGATCCTAGTGTCCGCACCAATTCTTTCGAGGTGGAAGGAACTCGACCCCATCGAGTATGGGTTGCTCTGACTCTGGTAGCTCACTAGGAGGTCTGGGTCGAGGCATTGCAAGTCCTCTCGAGTAATCTATGAATCGTCAGATTTTAGGTGACCCTGCCATCGAACCAGGTTGCATTGGTAACCGCAGTTCTGGATCATAATGCTTGATCATCCAGGATATGCTCGATCTACTCTCATCGCTCAGGTAAAATTGGTGGTGGACACTCCAGGGTAGGTTCACTCATGAAAGAAGGTCTAGGTCCAAAGTACTCACTAGGAATCGCTGTTTGTTCCCTATTGTTGGTCCAGATAGCAACCAAAGGGGGGGGGGGGTGAATTGGGTTTTTCAAAAATTTAAACTCTTTTGAAAATAACCCCCAGCAAAAATAAAAACTTAGATTCACACAAATTAAAATATAATATGCACAAATAGAGAGTTAAAGATAAAGAGACAATCATGGCAAACATAAGAGATTTTATAGTGGTTCGGTGTACCTACACCTACGTCCACTCCCAAGTATCTCTTGGGTCCACACTATAATCAATCTGATTACAGCAGAGTTATTTTACAAGCTCACAACTCGAACTTGTTGTTTTCCCAGGTGCACAACGAACCCAGCTAGTTTTCAAGGCTCACCAGCACAAAACCTAACACCACAAGCTAATGCTTGCACAAGGCTAATAGCCTCAACTGAATCAATCACCAGATTGACCCAGCAAACAATATTTGTTTTACAAGATAAATAGCTCCTCCTATGAGCAAATATATAATAATGAAACAAGAATAAAAGGATAGGAATCAAAGCCTGATTCGCAGATCTTGGTGGCTTCTTCCTTCTCTTCCTTTGAGTGGATCTTCCTTCAAGGTGCTCTTGAGACTCAGAAGATCAGAAAACTAGGGCTTCCTTCTTCCCTTGATATTTCTTCGAAATAGAACAACAAAAGCTTGGAATCTCTCTCTTTTCTTTTGGGAATCAATATGATCTTTCCTTTCGAGTTTTCCCTCTTTTCTCTTTTGATTTTCTGATGGATTTCACATATTTCTCTCTATTCTTTTCTTTTTCTCTCTATTTTCGGATGCAGCAAACCCTCTTCTTATAGATCCCAATTAATCCATAAATAGTTTAAAACTATCCGTTAGAAACAAGTGTAAGAAGGTTTAGAACCAAAAATAGTAAGAACCGTTGGGATTCAAAAAGATAAAGATAAAGTTTAGAGTCATTCTGACAGTTCTAGAGTCGCGTATGACATTCTGGAGTCGGCTCTAACTTTTCTGGAGTCGACTCTAACTCAAAAATCTTTAACCCACTTGAACTTTAGTCGTCTCTGACTTTTCTGGGGTCGACACAAAAATCTTTTGGAGTCGACTCTAACAGTCCGGGAGTTGACTCTAAGTCGTGGCCTGAAAAACCATGTTCTGTCTTTTCTGTTGGAGTCGGCTCTAACAGTCCTGGAGTCGACTCTAAGTCCGTGCCGATTTCCGGAGTCGACTCTGCGATTCCTTGTGTCGACTCTGCGATTTCTTGTGTCGACTCTAATGTCTGCAAACTTACCTTGACATTAGATTCGAGCCAGAACTTAATTTGACTCATGATTTTGATTATTAAATCGACTTATAAGCTGAAAAACTTAATCAAAATTATTAGTAACTTCAAATATTATACTCAAATAGTTTTGTTAATCATCAAAATCCTCAATTGGGTCAACAATCTCTCCCTTTTTGATGATGATAAAAACTTTGAGTATATGCATCAAAAATTCATTTGAACTAAGAGTTATAGTCACTGTTAAAGCTTTGAAACTTTCTAACATAGAATTTGATGCCAATTTTCAAAATAAACTTTTAACAAATATGCTTGAGTTCTATAATAAACATCAATCAAGATGATTTAACTTTTATATGGAAAAATTATTAAGCTCCCCCTGTATCGAATAACTCCTCCTATGTAGATAAACTGAATTCAATTGAACATTTTTTATTAGAATCTCAAAATTTTTTCTCCCCCTTTGTAGATATGCAAAAAAGATCTTATATTCTTTCATTCTCTTTCTCTTTCTCTTTTATGCATATACAATTATCTCTCCCCCTTTTTTGTTATCAGCAATAAGATGAATTTTAAATACAAAAGGTTATCAGAGCAGGGTCGTTGGTTCAATTAATCATAGAGATAGTAAACTCATTCATTGAAATTCAATCAATCAATCATAGACAAATTTTCAATAAAAGTGTAATTGTATTCCAATGCAAGATTCATTACATGTGTCAATTCAAGTACATTCACAATAAAGTGACATATTCAAGTATGTTAAAGAAAACTCAGAAATCCTAAGATACAAAATAGGATAAGACAGGATATCAAAATCAAACATGCTTATACACAATTTTCTTCAAATGTCTAATCATTTCCATAATATCATCTTTTTGAGTCTTCTTAAAACTTTAAAGACAAGCTTCAATTTGAGAAAGGGCGAGGTCGATATCTTTCTTTAGTTGACTGGTAGCATGAAGATAAGTTCCAGAACCGTCTGCAATGCCTTCCATCCTTTCAAAAATCTTATGGAGATCAGCGCTAAAGGATTCTACCGAGTTGCCAATGGAAAAAGAAATCATGTCAAGCCTTGAATTGATCTCATCCTTCAACTGATTGAACTCCTCTCTCAACTGACACATATCATTTGTCCTTTGACTATCATACTCAGCCAGTAAAGCTCTGAGCTGACCTATTTGCTCCTCAAAAATCTTCCAGAGCCAAAGCTGACTGATGTGGAGGGTGAGTGCTTGGTCCAGCCACTGAGGGTCCAGCAGTAGATGGTCCAGGAATATCCTCTCCTCTGACCTCCTCAACTCTAACTTCTTCTGCTCTGGTCTCTTGTCCTCTTTTTATCCAATTTTCATTCTCTTTTCTGAAGCCCATGCGGTGAATTGTAGAGACACTATAGTAATCAGTATGCCTTAATTTTCTTAGTGGCTCATTATCCATTATTAGCACACCTTGGCTTCTAAAGACTAAGGTTAGTATCATACCATACGGCAGTGTTGATCTCTTCTTAGTTGCTGCTTCTGCCATATAACCAATCATCATACCGGCAAGATTAACAGGTCTTCCAATGAGAATATAGTCCATCAACAAGATGTCTCGCTCGAGACATACTCAAACCTTCCAATTTTAGGAAATAAAATTCTTCCATAAATATTGTGAAGTAACCTAAGTTCCAAATTAAGTTGATTGGCCATGATTTCTTCAAACTCAGAAACTTCTCTCCCTAACATCCTAGATAGGGCACCTCCTCTGTCATCATGTTGATATTCAACTAGACCAATAATAGGCATCTCCAATAGATTTCCAAGAGTCTCGGCCGTGATAATCACTTTTGTTCCTCTTACAAAACTCACTAAGCCTCCATCTCCTCTACATAAATCATTGTAAAATTCTTTCACAAGGGCAGGGTATGTAGGGACATCTAAAGAACAGACTTTCTCCCATCCCATTTTATCAAGTGTGGTACCATAATCTTCAAGTTATCGCTTAATCCAAAGGATTTGAGCATAACAACTTTCAGCTGCAACATACTCTGCCTCAGCAGTGGATAATGCAACCAAATTTTGCTTCTTGCTAAACCATGAGATTAAGTTACTTCCTAAAAGTTGGCATGCCCCACTTGTACTCTTTCTATCTAATTTACAACCAGCATAGTCAGAATCAGAATAAGCAATCAATTTTAAGGTTGAGTCTCTAGAATACCATAATCCTACATTTTTAGTTCCATTTAAGTATCTAAAGATTCTTTTAACAGCAAATAAATGTTATTCCTTAGGATTAGATTGATATCTTGCACATAAGCAAACAGAAAACATGATATCTGGCCTACTTTCCGCTAGGTAAAGAAGTGATCCGATCATACCTCGGTAATGCTTCTGATCTACATTCTTACCTTCTTCATCCTTGTCCAGCTTGCATAAGGGACTCATTGGTGTACCAAGAGGTTTAGCAGATTTCATACCAAACTTCTTGAGTATTTTCTTTGTGTACTTTGTTTGGTTAATGAAAATCCCCGCTTTCTCTTGTTTGATTTGAAGTCCAAGGAAGAAGTTTAGTTCTCCCATCATGCTCATCTCGAATTCTCCCTGCATTAACTTAGCAAATTCTTGACAAAGGAGATTGTTAGTAGCACCAAATATAATGTCATCAACATACATTTGAACAATTAATAAATTATTTTTTTTTCTTTTTAAAAATAAGGTTTTATCAACATTTCCTCTAGAAAAATCATTTTCAATTAAAAATTTACTTAATCTATCATACCAAGCTCTAGGTGCTTGCTTTAAACCATAAAGTGCTTTGTGTAGTTTGAAGACATGGTTTGGAAATTCATGATCTTCAAAACCAGGAGGTTGTTCAACATAAACTTCCTCATTTATAAAACCATTTAGAAATGCACTTTTAATATCTATTTGAAATAAGTTGAAATTCATATGACATGCAAATGCAAGTAGTAGCCTAATGGCTTCTAATCTAGCAACAGGTGCAAAGGTTTCATCAAAATCTATACATTCTTCTTGATTATATCCTTTTGCAACTAATCTAGCCTTATTTCTAATTACCAATCCATTTTCATCCAATTTATTTCTAAAAACCCATTTAGATCCTATTATAGGGTGGTTTTTAGGTCTATCTACTAGGGTCCAAACTTGGTTCCTAGTGAATTGGTTTAACTCTTTCTGCATTACTAACATCCAATAACTATCTTTCTCAGCTTCCTCTATAGTTTTAGGTTCTATATAAGATAAATACAAGATAATTATTGATATTTCTCATTGATGATCTAGTCCTTACACCTTGAGATGGATCACCTATGATTAGGTCCTTAGGATGACCATAAGCATATCTTCAATCTCTAGGTAGATCTTTATCATTATGAGCAGTATCAATACCATCATCCTTAGGTGAGTCATCATCCTTAGCTTCAGGTTCTTGATCTGAAGATACATTTAATTTTTCAATACCTCTTTCAATCAAAGATGTATCTTCCTCATCATCAATTTTATCTGAACTTGATGCTAAAGACTCATCAAACACTATATGAATGGATTCTTCTACAATTAAGCTTCTCTTATTAAATACTCTATATGCCTTGCAAGATGTAGAATATCCTAGGAAAATACCTTCATCAGACTTTGCATCAAACTTCCCAAGATTATCCTTACAATTGTTATGAATAAAACATTTACAACCAAATGCATGAAAATAACCTAAATTTGGTTTCCTATTATGCCATAGTTCATAGGGAGTCTTCTTAAGGATAGGTCTAATTAGGGCTCTATTTAGGATGTAACATGCTGTGTTTATAGCTTCTGCCCAAAAATATTTTGGAAGTTGGCTTTCACATAGCATGATACGGGCCATGTCTTCTAAAGTCCTATTCTTTCTTTCTACAACTCCATTTTGTTGCGGTGTTCTAGGTGCTGAAAAGTTGTGATGTATGCCTTTTTCAAAATAAAATTTTTCAAATAAGTAATTTTCAAATTCAGTTCCATGATCACTTCTAATAGACACTATGGTAGTGTTTTTCTCATTAGTGACTTTCTTAACGAATTTCAAGAATATTGAGAAAGTCTCATCTTTGTGAGCCAAAAATAATACCTAAGTGAATCTAGAGTAATCATCTACTATCACCAGACCATATTTCTTTCCTCCTAGACTTGTGGTTCTAGTAGGTCCAAAAAGGTCCATGTGTAGTAGCTCTAGTGGCCTAGTAGTTGAAACAACATTCTTAGATTTGAAAGAAGTTCTTGTTTGTTTTTCAAATTGACATGCATCATATATTCAATTATTTTTAAAATTTAAGCTAGAAATACCTTTAACTAGATCCATTTTCAATAGTTTGGAAATTAGGTGTGTGCTTGCATGACCTAATCTACGGTGTCATAGCCAACCAATCTCATTCATCTTAGCATTATTAGCAACTAAGCAATAATTACTTGGAGATAAATTACTCAAATCAATTAAGTACACATTGCCATAACGTTTACCAACAAGAATAATGCTGTTATCAATGGGATTAGTAACAGTGCAAACAGAAGCTTCAAAGGAAACTTTGAAACCTTTGTCACACAGTTGGTTAATACTTATCAAATTATGTTTAAGTCCATCGACATATAAAACATTATCAATATGAGTAGATGAAGTAATTTGAATCTTACCAATACCCATGATATGGCCTTGACCATTATCACCAAAAGTAACTACTCCATCTCTTTTTGATTCAAGGGTGATGAATTGATCTTTGTCACCCATCATGTGTCTTGAGCAACCACTATCCAGGTACCATTTTCTTTTCAGTTTGATGGCTGCAAGACACTCCTGCAAAATATTCATGTCTTAATTTTAGGTACCCAAGCCTTCTTGGGTCCTTCATGGTTTGATGCATTCAATATTGTTCCTTTGGGAACCCAAATCATCTTTCTCTTATTATGTGGAGATTTACACATATAAGATTTATGTCCTTTGTTTCCACATTTAAAACAAGTAATATTGATGATTTTTCAGCATATATAAAATATTCTTCAAAGATTTTTGCTTTTTAAGTGGATTATATCCTAATCTAGCTTTATCAAAAATAGCTTTTTGATTATCCAAAATCATATTAAGTTTGATAGAGCTTAGAGTGAATTTATCAACTATAGGTTTAAGTCTATTAACTTCATTTTTCAAGCTTTCATTTTCTTTTATCAAAAGTTCTTTATCTACAACATGCTTTTCATTTTCTAAGGGTAGTTTTTGCATTTGATTTTTCAAATCTTTGTTCTTTAAACTTAAGTTCGCAAAATCATCCATTAATTCATAAAAAGCACTATGCAATTCATCGAAAGTAAAATCATCAAGAAAACTCGGACTTACCTCATCATTGTTCGTCATGAAGCATAGATTGGCCATTTCACTCTTTTATTCCTCTTCGGAACTTGAGCTTTCCGAATCACTCCATGTGGCCATCATTGCCTTCTTTTTGAATTTCCGAGTGCCTTTCTTTAGTTGAGGGCATTCGGATTTAAAATGACCCGGCTTTTTACATTCAAAACAAATTACTTCTTTTTCTTTGCCCTTGTCCTCATCTTTTCTTGCAAAGGGCTTTTTCTTTTCAAACTTCTTCTTCTTCATGAATCTTTAAATTTCCTTGTGATGAGTGCCATGTTCTCATCATCACTTTCATCTTCAGATTCATGAGGCTCTTCCATGTATTCAGAAATCTTAAAAGCCATAGTCCTCTTCTTCTTTGACTCATCATCATCAACATGTTGCTTAATTTGAAGCTCATGAGTCATCAAGGATCACAATAATTCTTCTAGGGGTAGGGTACTTAGATCCTTTGCCTCTTGTATTGCAGTCACTTTAGCTTCTCAAGTCCTAGGCAAAGAACGCAAAACCTTTCTCACAAGATCAGAATTATCATAAGATTTACCAAGACTTTTTAAACCATTAACTATATCAGTAAATCTTGTAAACATATCAGCAATAGATTCACATGCATCCATTTTAAACAATTCATACTTATGAACTAGCATGCTAATCTTAGATTCCTTGACTTGATTTGTTCCCTCATGGGTAACCTCAAGTCTATCCCAGATTTCCTTAGCAAAAATGCAAATAGATATACGATTGAATTCATTTACATCTAATGAGCAGTATAAAACAATCATTGCTTTGGCATTAAGTTGTGCCAATTTTTATCATGTTCATCCCATTCTGTTTTTGGTTTAGGAATCTCCATGCCATTAACTCTAGCAGTGGGTGTGTGTGGTCCATTGACTATAATGCTCCATAGATCATAGTCAAGTGCTTGAATGAAAATTTTCATTCTAGCCTTCCAATAACCATAGTTTGAACCATTAAACAAGGGTGGTCTATTAGTAGATTGGCCTTCGAAAAAAGATGAACCAGCTTGAGTTGCCATGTGGATCTTTGACTCTTGATCGTTAGATCAAATCAAATGAGCATTAGCTCTGATACCAATTGTTGGTCCAGATAGCAACCCAAGAGGGGGGGGGGCATGAATTGGGTTTTTCAAAATTTAAACTCTTTTGAAAATAATCCCCAGCGGAAATAAAAACTTAGATTCACACAAATTAAAACAGAATATGCACAAATAGAGAGTTAAAGATAAAGAAATAATCACGACAAACACAGGAGATTTTATAGTGGTTCGGTGTACCTACACCTACATCTACTCCCAAGTATCTATTGGGTCCACACTATAATCAATCTGATTACAGTAGAGTTGTTTTGCAAGCTCACAACTGGAACTTATTGTTTTCCCGGATGCACAACAAACCCAGCTGGTTTTCAAGGCTCACCAGCACAAAACCTAACACCACAAGCTAATGCTTGCACAAGGCTAAGAGCCTCAACTGAATCAATCACCAGATTGACCCAGCAAATAATATTTATTTTACAAGATAAACAGCTCCTCCTATGAGCAAATATACAATAATGAAACAAGAATAAAAGGATAGGAATCAAAGACTGATTCGCAGATCTTGGTGGCTTCTTCCTTCTCTTCCTTTGAGTGGATCTTCCTTCAAGGTGCTCTTGAGACTCAGAAGATCAGAAAACTAGGGCTTCCTTCTTCCCTTGAGATTTCTTCGAAATAGAACAACAAAAGCTTGGAATCTCTCTCTTTTCTTTTGGAAATCAATATGATCTTTCCTTTCAAGTTTTCCCTCTTTTCTCTTTTGATTTTCTGATGGATTTCACAGATTTCTCTCTATTCTTTTCTTTTTTCTCTCTCTTTTTGGATGCAGCAAACCCTCTTCTTATAGATCCCAATTAATCCATAAATAGTTTAAAACTATCTGTTAGAAACAAGTGTAAGAAGGTTTAGAACCAAAAATAGTAATAGCCGTTGGGATTAAAAAGATAAAGATAAAGTTTAGAGTCGTTCTAACAGTTATGGAGTCGCGTCTAACATTTTGGAGTCGACTCTAACTTTTTTGGAGTCGGCTCTAACTCGAAAATCTTTAACCCGCTTGAACTGGAGTCGTCTCTGACTTTTCTGGGGTCGATACAAAAATCTTCTGGAGTCGACTCTAACAGTCCGGGAGTCGACTCTAAGTCGTGGCCTGAAAAACTATCGTTCTGTCTTTTCTGTTGGAGTCGGCTCTAACAGTCCTGGAGTCGACTCTAAGTCCGTGCCAATTTTTGGAGTCGACTCTGCAATTTCATGTGTCGACTCTAATGTCTGCAAACTTACCTTGACATTAGATTCGAACCAGAACTTGATTTGACTCATGATTTTGATTATTAAATCAACTTATAAGCTAAAAAACTTAATCAAAATCATTAGTAACTTCAAATATTATACTCAAATAGTTTTGTTAATCATCAAAATCCTTAATTGGGTCAACACCTATACTCTACTAGGTCTGCAATATTGAAGGTTGAGCTAATGCTGCAGTGCAAGGGCATATCTAGTACATAGGCATTGGGTCCTACCTTCTCTATCACTTTAAAGGGGCCAGCTCCGCAAGGGTAAAGTTTCTTAATGGTCCCTAGTGGGAACCGTTCAGGCCTAAGCCTAACCATGACAAAATCTCCTACACCAAACTCTTTGGATCTTCTTCGGAAGTTAGCCAGTCTTTTATAAGTTTCATTATTTAGATTTATTTTCTGGCTAATGTCCTTATATAAGTTTCCAATATGCTGTGCAAATGCTTTTGCAGACTCTGAGACTCGTGTGTGGAGTGGTAAAGGAATTAAATCAAGTTGATGATTAGGCTTGTACCCATGGACTATCTCAAATGGACTCTTGCCCATGGACCTATTCACTGAGCTGTTGTAGGCAAACTCTGTGCGAGGCAGCAATAGATCCCACATGCCTAGGTGTTCACCTACAAGGCACCTAAGAAGGTTTCATAGACTACGGTTCACCACTTCAGTTTGCCCATCCATTTGGGGATGAAAGGTTGTAGAAAAATTAAGTTTGATCTCTAACAGATGCCATAGCATTTTCCAAAAGTCCCTATCAAAAATATTGGTCTTGGGTAGGCCATGGAGCTTGACCACACTGTCTAAGAAAAGTTGGGCTATCCTAGAAGCGTCAAAGGTTTGCGAACAAGGGATGAAATTGGCCATCTTAGAGAACCTATCGACCACTACAAAGATGGAGTCGTGCTTCTTCTGGGTCTTAGGTAATCCTAGAATGAAGTCCATACTGAGTTCTTGCCAAGGACGATCAGGCACTGGCAAAGGAGTATATAGACTAGTGTTCTGCTTCTGCTATTTTGCAACAGCACAAGTTCGACATCGGGCTACTATCAGGGCAACAAGCCTTTTTAATCCTGTCCAATAAAATTGGTCCTCTAGCACTAGAATAGTCTTATCTCTTCCAAAATGACCAGCTAATCCCCCAGCATGTGTTTCCCAGACTAGGAACTCTCTAAGTGACATCCTTGGGACACAAAGTCTATTGCCCCTAAAAAGTTAACCATCCTGGATGGTATATTCATCGCTGGTACTGGATGGTCCTAGCCGAAGGATCTTATGAATTTCACCAAAGTCAGGGCAGGTCTCATATTCATCTTTTATCCGGTTGAACCCTATAACTTCGGTGCTAACAATACTCAACAACAAAGACTTATGGCTCAGGGCATTTACTACCTTATTTTCTATCCCGGCACGGTGTTTTAGGACAAAAGTATATACCTGGATGTATTCAACCCATTTGTCGTGTCTAGAATTAAGCTTATTTTTGAAGTTTAGGAATCTTAGTGCCTCATGATTAGAAATAAGACAAACTCCTGCGACAGTAAGTAATGTCTCCAATACTTAAGGGCATGTACTGCCACATAAAATTCCTTATCATAGGTGAAATATCTAAGTTTAGCTTCATTTAGTTTTTTACTAAAGAAAGCTATGAGGTGATTTTCTTGGCTTAACACTCCACCTATGCCTACTCCCGATGTGTCACATGCAACCTCAAACACCTTAGAAAAGTTTGGAAGTCTAAGTATGGGTGTATGAGTCATCCTATCCTTAAGCTCTAGGAAGGCCTTATTAGCTGACTTAGTCCACTCGAAATTATCCTTCCTAATACAATCTATGATGGGTGCGACGATGGTGCTAAATCCCCTACTGATTCTCCTATAAAAGGTTGCTAGGCCATGGAAGTTACGGATATCGTGGATATTCATGAGTACCGATCACTCTATGATCGACCTAACCTTTTCAGGATCCACTTAGACACCTTCTGGGGTTACCACAAAACCTAGAAAGATAACCCTATGCGTCATGAAATCACATTTCTTAAGATTTACATAAAGGCTATTTTCTCTAAGGGTTTGACAGACTAATCTGAGATGGTTAAGATGGTCCTCTTTGGTCTTGCTATAAATTAATATATCATCAAAATAAACCACTAAGAATTTTTCCGTGTACTCTTTCAGGACTTGGGTCATGATTCTCATGAATGTGCTAGGTACGTTTGAAAGCCCAAAAGGTATCATGACCCACTCAAACAGACCATCTCTAGTCTTAAATGTAGTCTTTCACTCATTCCCTGGTCTAATTCTAACCTAATGGTAGCCACTCTTAAGGCCTATCTTGGAAAAGATAGTAGCACCCGCCATCATGTCTAACATATCATCTAGTCTGGGGTAAGGAACCTATATTTGATAGTGATTTTGTTGATGGCCCTACTATCCACACACATTCTCCATGTACCATCCTTCTTAAGGGTTAAGAGTGCAGAAACTATACAAGGACTTAAGCTCTCCCTAATGAAACCTTTCCTAAGTAATTCTTCCACTTATTTTTATAATTCTTGATGCTCAGTAGGATTCATCCTATAATGGGAAAGGTTTGGAATGGTGGATCCTGGGATCAAGTCAATAGCGTGTTGGATGTCTCTCAGGGGTCGTACTAATCAGGCAACTCTTCAGGGAAGACATCCTTAAACTCCTCTAGGGTCTCAATTACTTCTGGGGGTTGTTCCTTTTGGACTGATTCATGGATCTCTTTAGTGGTGAAAATCCAAACAGAGTTGTCCTCAGTGATGTCGTTTTCTAATTCCTTAGCTTTAATCAAATTAACTCTTGGCTTGCTATCCTTAAGGCTACTAGATCCTTTCTTTTTCCCATTGTATTTAAAAGAACAAATGTTGGATTGACTAAATAAGGTGGCATCATGATCGTAAAGCCAAGGTCAACCTAATATAATACTACTGACACCCATAGGAATTACATCATACCAGACATTTTCTTCATAATTTTGCAATTTGATTAGGATTTGGCATCTGGACTTGATTGGGATAGAGGATGGAGAACTGTGATCAATCCTAATGACTTAACTGTATTGGCAGAGACAACATTGACGTAACTCCCGCTATCCACTATGATCATGAGTACCTTATCCCTTATCTTGACAAATGTCCGTAGGATGTAGTCCTGTATACGCCAATCTTCCTAGTCCTTAGTTTGGGTTTGGGTCAAGATACATCTAACCACTCCTAGTAGATTTTTAGACTCAAATATTTTCTCCTCCCCATCATACTCATCTATCAGATGGGTATCAGCCTCGCAGACTTCTCCCTCAGGCTCAACTATGGGCTTGAATTTAGTCTCAGGTAACTCATCTATATGAAGGGATCCGACTGGGCATTGGCTGATCATATGTCATGGTTTGTTGCACTTAAAGCATACGACCTAGGAGTTGGGACTTCTCTGGACCTCTACAGATTTGCCCTTATCCTCTCTCTGGGGTATAGAGGTACTATTCTGGGGTCCACTCAACTCGGTTCGGCTTGTACTAGGTCGGCTAGTGTAGGGTCGACTCGGGTAAGTTTGGTGGGGGCCTAAGTACTGGATAGGCTTAGGATAACTAAGATAGGCCTGGCTAGATCCTGGATATGGGCTAGGGCTCTTGGTATCCTCTAGTATACGATAGGGTGGCCTTCTCTAAAAATGTTCGTAATTCCTAGCAACTTGGTAAGCTTCTTCTAGGTCATGTACCCTTCTCAGGTAGAGTTGTCTTTGAATATCTGCTCTCAAGCCATACCTGAACTTGGATAGGGTGACTTCCTCAGATTGGATGATATTACACCTCATGGCATACTCTTGAAATTTAGCAATGTACTCATTCAAGTCTTGCTACCCTGAACTAATCCCTGCCACTGGTCTAATAGGCTTTGGTCATACGATGTGGGGACATAATTGGACCTAAGTCTAGCCTTCATGGCACGCCAGGTGACTATGGGATCTCTACCCTCTAGTGCTTGACTTTGCTCTACAGTGGCCCAGTATAACCTAGCCTGTCAAACTAACTTGAGTTTGGCAAACCTAAACTTACGCTCTTCAGATATGTCATACCAGTCAAAGTACTGGTCCATCTGTTCCTCCCAATCTAGGTAGTCCTTAGGGTCCATAGAGCCATCGAAAGTAGGTGCCTCAAGTCTGACACTTCTAAGGGCTCTTTCTTCTTGGTCTACTGCCTTATGATTGGGTCTCCTAGGGGGGACATCTAGGACTAAATCGTGTCGAGATGGTCTACTAGGCCCATCTTCAAAGTAAGAATCATGGTGTGGAGGTCCCCTAGGGTTTGGCCTTATGTAGAGGTCAGATTGATGGGCTCTCCTAGGATGAGGTGGGGTCTCATGATCAGATTTAGTGTGGTCCTTATGGTCTTCTTTTAGGATGCCTAACCTAGTTTCAACTTGATCGAACCTGAACCCTAATCTAGCCTCAGATTGCTTGATGTCTTGGTTTATTCAGGCTAGTTGTTCAGTGATGATTCTTAAGTGATTCTTAATGTTTTGATTAGCCATGGGTTCAGCCTGTAATGGAGGTGACAGACGAAAAGATGCTCCTAATCTAGTGCACATGCAAACACAATCAAGCACACAAGACTCAAATTGACTCGGACTATGGTATGCTAGACCTAGTCATTCAGAGTAAAGAATTTGGCTTAATGCAAGCCAATCTAACAGTAACTCTTCAATTGGCCAGTTGGGATAGGTGGAAGGGGGGGAAGGTTCTTCCTGCAAATTGCAGGAGCCTAATTAGAGTAACCCCAACACTCCACTTAAGTCGTTTGGCATTTGACCCCCCTTCTAGACATCAGTTTCAGAGCACACACCAGATTGAGTTGTACTAGTCTCCTTCAGTACACTAAACCGACTGTTGGTGTCCCTAGCCCTCTAGGGCAAATATCAGTTAAGTTGCTACTCACTTTTAGATTAGAGGCTTGGGTTCGGAATGTGCGGGTGGTTGTTTTGGGCCAAAAAAGGGGTCTTAATCCCTCCCTTATCTGACAATAATGAGAGCCCTTAAGAGTTGTTTAATGCAAATGAATGGTACGCAAACCCTAATCCAGAAATCTAAAAATAGCAGCAAATCTTAGGAATTTTTATGTTTTTTGTGAGTGTATTTTAGTTCTAAAACTTGGTGTGCTGGTGGTAAGTCTTGTGCAAAATGTGTAGTAAAATTCTTGATTTAATTAAAATTTAACATGTTTTAATCAAGAAATCTTGAATCAGTTCAGATTTCTTAGGACTACCGAACAGAACAATGATGCATGAATTTTTAGAAATTATTTAGATCAGATATTAACATAAAAATTTTTGTACAAATAGTGGATTAAACGTATATTATTTAAAAAAATTATTGCATTAATCAGATCAAAGTTTATCAGGATTTTCAGTATAAAGTTTCAGATCAATTCAGATATTCTGGATAAAGAAAAAAATAGGGCAGTATGTTCTCTGTGAGTAATCAGGTATGCAATTAATTCATAGATCGAATTAAGTCCTCAAAAAATAATGAAAAATACATTAAATTATAATAAATCTAGAGAAATAAATTTTGAAATTTTTTGATATGTATGCAAGAAAACAATTTGATTAACAGATAATATATTGACAAGGATATGAATGAAAATCAAGCCCTAACTGTGCTCTGATACCAATTGATGTAGGACTGATATTGCATGCAAGTGGATTTTAGAGGATTTATAATTTTTAGTTGATTAGTTTTTCGATATAAGGGCCAAAGAGGGATTCAGGAAAATTCACAGTAATTTTTAGCATGCAAAATAGTTTCACAAAAAATCTAAGAAGAAGGACCGCCGAGGCTAAGAAGCCTCGGTAGGGCTTGCTCGCCCACAATAAAGCTACTAGTAGATTAAAGGGGGTATACCTGGCATGATAGGAAGATCGAGATGCTGAAGGGGTTATTCTACCTGGCAGATGTGCCCTAGATGACCAAGCTCCAAGCCCATGAATTTGCGGCTAAGTATCCGCTGACCTGGATAGCGATCACCTTAAATCCTGGATTCGCAGTTACTGAGGGACTTGCAATAACACCATCCAAGGGTTAAATAACAAGAGAGAAAAGTCAGATTAGAGGCAAAGAGGCAAGAAAGAAGTAGAGAAGGAGAGACGGCCAAGAGGCTCTTAGGCATCCACTAGAGGAAAACAAGGGCGGCGACCAGGGTTTCTCTTGGAGACTAGGATGTTGGCATGCACAGAAGACGGGAATCAAGAGCACCAAAGAACCAAATAATAAAAGTCATAATAACTCAAAATTGGATTGATTGATTAATAATTAAAAGATGCATAATTCATACAAGAGGGTCTTTTTTATAGAGCAAAAGACTTACGGCCCAAGTAAATACAGATATGAAAAGAAAAGGGGCACCCACTTTCTTCCTAAAGTGTGGATTGGATTACATGGAAAGAAACTTCATGCCATACAAATTCCTTTCAAAAAGGCAATTTATGGGCCGCAGTAAGGGGCATCCCTTTGCTGCTTCTTTGGGCTGAAATTCTTTCAAACAGAGTTGCATAAATTGGGGAATTAAGGCTTATCCTGTTGACTTGCTTGCTCTGCTAGGTAGCGTGTGGAATGTCTGCTTTTTTGAGCTAAATTTCTTCCAAATAGAGTTGCATGATTTGGGGGAATTGAGGCTTATCTTGTTGACCTGCTTACTATGCTAGGTGGCGTATGGAATGCTTGTGCTAGAGGGTGGCAGGTATGTGGCTAGCATGTGACTTCTTTTGTAGGTATGGCGCCAACTTAAATTTAGCAGCTACTCTGTTTGACTGTGATGGCCTTGTCTTCTGCTCTAATACTGGTGTCTCCTCTTGTAAGCTGAATGAACTTAATACAATACCAACTGGACTGGACATATATAAGACCAACTGGACTGGACAAGACTCAAATTGACCTAAGCTCATAATGAGCTGACTCAATATGACCCAAACCCTAATAATGAGTACCAACTTAAAAGACAGGACTCAGATGCCCAAAAATAAAATTGGATCCAAATTAAAATAAAATAAACTAAACCTAATTTCTCAACTGAATCAAACCCTACAAACCTAATCAGATATCCACAGAGGATTAAGAATCCTCTGCCTGATCCTGGTGCCCGCACCACATATAGAGTATTCAATAAGACGTATTTGATTGTGGAAGAGTCAATTCATGTAGTATTTGATGAATTTTTAGCATCAAGTTCAAAAAAGAATGATGATGAGGAAGAAACTAATATACTTGAAAGAGATTTTGAAAAGATGAATGTTGATGTATCTTCATATCATGAACCTGAAGCTAAGGATGATGACTCACCTAAGGATGATGATGCTGATACCACTCACAATGATACAGATCTATTTAGAGATTGGAGATATGCTTATGATCATCCAAATGACCTAATCATAGGTAATCCATCTCAAGGTGTAAGAACTAGATCATCAATGAGAAATATCAATAATCATCTTGCATTTGTCTCATATAGAACCCAAAATAATAGAGGATGCAGAAAAGGATAGTTATTGGATGTTGGCTATGCAAGAGGATTTAAATCAGTTTACTAGGAATAAAGTATGGATCCTAGTTGAAAGACCTAAAGATTATCTAGTTATAGGATCCAAATGTTTATTTGGAAATAAGTTAGATGAAGATGTCACGGTTGTTAGAAATAAGGCTAGATTGGTTGTAAAGGGATACAATCAGAAAGAAGGTATCAATTTTGATGATACCTTTACATCTGTTGCTAGATTAGAAGCCATAAGGTTATTACTTGCATTTATATGTTGCATGAACATTAATTTATTTCAGATGAATGTAAAAAGTGTATTTTTAAATGGTTTTATAAATGAAAAAATTTATGTTGAACAACCATTTGATTTTGAAGATCATAAATTTTCAAATCATGTTTCTAAATTACACAAAGCATTTTATGGTTTAAAACAGGCACCTAGAGCTTGGTTTGATAGACTTAGTAAATTTTTAATTGAAAATAATTTTTCTAAAGGAAATATTGATAAAACTTTATTTTTGAAAAGAAAAGAAAAAGATTTATTAGTGGCATAAATTTATATTGATGATATAGTATTTGGTGCTACTAACAATCTTCTTTGTCAAGATTTTGCAAAGTTAATGCAGGGTAAATTTGAAATAAGCATGATGGGAGAACTGAATTTTTTCCTTGTACTTCAAATCAAACAAGAAAGAGAGGCTATTTTCATCAACCAAATAAAATACATGAAGAAAATTCTTAAGAAGTTTGGTATGGAAGTTGTTAAACCTCATAACACACCAATGAGTATTTCACGCAAACTCAATAAAGATGATGATGGTAAGAAAGTATATCAAAAGCTTTATAGAGGTATAATTAGTTCTTTACTTTACTTAATAACTAGTAGACCTGATATTATGTTTGCTATTTATTTATGTGCTAGATATCAATCCGATCCTAGAGAATCTTACTTAATTGCAGTAAAAAAAAATTCAGATACTTGAGTGGCATAAAAAATGTAGGATTATAGTACTCCAAAGACTCATAATTTGATCTAATTCTAATTTTGCTGGTTGTAAACTAGATAGAAAAAGAACAAATGGTGTATGCCAATTCTTAGGCAGTAACTTAATCTCTTGGTTTAACAAAAAGCAAAATTTGGTTGCACTATCAACTGCTAAAGCTGAATATGTCGCAACTGGAAGTTGTTGTACTCAAATCCTTTGAATTAAGTGACAACTTGAAGATTATGGTATCACACTTGATAAAATTCCAATTAGATGTGATAACACCAGTGCAATAAATTTGACTAAGAATCCTATTCAACATTCAAGAACCAAACACATAGAGATAAGAAATAATTTCATTAGAGAACATATTGCTAATAATGATGTTTGCCTTGATTATGTTTGTACTGATGAACAATTAGCTGATATATTTACAAAACCCTTAAGTGAAGAGAGATTTTGCTATTTTAGAGGAGAATTAGGAGTTTGTGATCCATTAGAATAGTTTCGAAACTCTTAAGAATGATTATCTCGAATTCAATCAATTTTCTTAAAAATCTTCCCATGTTTTTAAGGAAAATCATCTAGATGTTTGATTCCTTGATCATTCTTGTTTTAAGAAAAATTTATCTAGAGTTTTATGCTTAATTTGATAAGTTTCAGAATCTTTGAAACTCTCATTTTTTTCACTGAAACTATTATAGAGTCGACTCTACTAGAGTTGGAGTCAACTCTAATTATTTGGACTCTCTGTCTGCTCATTAGAGCCGACTCTAGCTACTATCGGAGCCGACTCAGTTTCAGGCGCTGACTGTGTTAGCGATTTAGAGCCGATACCTCGCTTTGCGAGAGCTGACTCTAAGTGGTTCCCATTCGATATTTCTAGGGCAGAGTTGACTATTTTCCAAATCAAATCAACTCCAAATCGTTTCAAACTTCTCTCCACTTCTCTCAAACTTCCAAAGACCCTTAATTCTCATCTCCTTTGACCTCAATGGCTCCCAAATGTTGTGCATCCATCATTGGTGTCTCCATCACGATCGAGAGATGTTTCGTGTGATGTCCGGCAAGGCAACCTTTACCTAGCTCTCCGTTAACCTCTTCCTCCTCAACCACAAGTGCAATTCCTACCCCTCCTTCTCCACAAGTTGATTTGCTGGCTGGCAAGGCAAAAATAATGGGAAGAAAGGTAGATTTTGACTTCTTTGACTCAGAAGGTTTTTCAATTGGTAGATAATTAAAAGAAATGGGATGGGAGAGAGTGTGTTCCCTTGATGTTCTCACTTATCCCGCCTTGGTAAGAGATTTCTACAATAATGTAACTATAGGGGATGGTAGACTTGTTAACTATATGAGAGGCGCCCTAGTCCACATTACTTCAGAAATTGTAGGCAATCTTTTGAAAATTCCAGTTGTTGGCATGACTACTACTTTACATAGTAATAGAGGTGAAGTCCTGTCGAGGATGTTAGGAAAGAAAGTCACTAATTTTGAAGAAATAAGGGCTAATCAGTTGTCTTTGGAATTAAGACTATTCCACAATATTTGTAGTAGAATTTTGTTTCCAAAGACTGACAGATTTGAGTATGTATCTGAGAGGGATGTTGTGGTTATGGACTATGTTATCACTGGACAGCCCATTAACCTTGCTGGTATGATGATTGGGTATATGGCTTAGGCTGAAAATAAGAAAAGGTCCATCCTACCTTATGGAATGATTCTAACTTTAGTTTTTAGAAGTCAAGAAGTGAACATTTTGGAGAATGAGCCACAAAAGAAGCTGAGGCATACAGACTATTATAATGTTGCTACTCTTCACCGCATGGGATTCAAGAAACAAAATGGTCAGTGACAGAGGAGAGGACAAAATGTTGTGACTGAGCATGGGAGAGAAGGAGCAGCAGAGGCTGATATTAATTTTATTGGGGAGGTCCCTGGACCTTCAGTAGATGGACCTTCTGCTCCTGGTCCTTCTTTTACTCATTCTAGACCAAGTACTTCAGCACCTCCACCGACACCAGCAGCGACTACGACACCCTCCCCTAGTTCTTCTGGTTTCGCTGATATGCAAATTGAGCAACACAAAGTTTTGATGGCTGAGCAAGAGCAAAGAATTAAAGAGGATCTATGAGATCAACTCTTGGGACTTAGGTAGCTTGTTTACATCTTAGAAGAAAAGGTTGAAAAGATTGAGTCATCAATCAATACCTCAGCTGATGGGTTGAAAACTGAGTTGCAAACCATGTTTGACAAGATCAAAGGGATTGGTGGTGACTCAGACACGTATTCCAAATGTAATGCAAAGCTTCAAGGAAAAATTGTTTTAGCTGCTTCCGCTATTGAGAAACTATTGACTGAATTCATGTCAACTCAAAAGGAAGGAATGGAAAAAGTTCTAGAAGAGTTAAAGAGAACCTTATTGTTTAGTTCTATTTGAATGATCCCCTTCCTTTCCTGCTGTTCCTGCCAAGCCAAGCCAAGCCAACTCCAACCAAATCAACCAATCGATCATATATCTTAGTTTATGTTTCTATAGTTAGAATCATATAGTAATTCTAGCTTGTACTTAGGAGTTTTAGTCATGATATGATGTTGTTTGTATTTGCTTTATACTAAGTTTGTATTTCACTTAATTTGTACTTGGTTTTAAGTATTCAATGAAAAATATATGAAATGCTCTATTTTGATTTTGGTAAAATGAGTGAATTCTATGATGATTAATTCTTATTTTGATTGATTTAAATCTCAATCTAAGCAAGGACTACCCTATGCTTTTTTAACCTTTTTTGTTGATGACAAATAAGGGAAAGAAAGAGTTGTATATGCATATGGTTCTTTAATGAACTTTAAATAGTATGCACATATATAGGGGGAGCTATCTTACTCAGGGGGAGTTGAATTAACTAATAAATTAATTGATAACAGCTTATTTGAATTAATTGATAAGAGCTTAATTGTATTGACAATTTGCATTTGATAGTTCAAAATGCATTATGTTAAATTTTTGATAATTATCACTCTGATTAAAGAAGTTATTTAAGTTGAAATGTTATACAATTTTTTTTCATGTATATACTCAATGTTCTTGTCATCATGAAAAAGGAAGAGATTGTTGACCCAATTATTAATTTTGATGAATAATAAAAATCATATGAGTATATCTCTTATGTTACTAATGATTTTGATTAAGTGTTTCAGGAAACTAAAATGTTTAATTTATCAAAATCCAAAGAAAAGTTAGTTTGAATCTGTTTCTAATGTCAAGTGTCAAGTTTCAGACATTAGAGCGAACTCTAGAGGGATTAGAGTCGACTCTAGAGCATATCAGAATAGTTTGGCACTTTCGGTATGGTTTAGAGTCGACTCTTAAAAAATTAGAGCTGACTCTGAGAACTGAGAACCTCTTTTTGGAGTCAAAGTTAGAGCCGAGTCCTGTAAGGAATTAGAGCCGACTCTAATTGACAAACAGAGACTATGTTTTTCGAGGAAAATTAGACTTGACTCTCGCATCAATTAGAGCCAACTCTAGTACGCAATGTGTCGATCCTAAGAAAAGTTAGAGCCGACTCCGTGATGGACAAACTTTACTATTTCGAGCATCTTGACTTAGAGCCGACCCCAGACCAGATTAGAGCCAACTCTAATCTGTCAGAGACGATTATCAGAAATGTTAGAGATGACTCCAATGGCTATCTTTTTCCAAATAAACTTCAATGGCTCTTTCCTCTTTCATGTAAAACTCATTGTTTCCTCTTTCATGTAAAACTCATCCATAAGGATAATTAACAGCTAGTTTCCATCAAAATGTGGATTAAGAGAAGATTATAAAAGGGTACTTTCGACCGTTTGAAAGAGGAAAAAAATAGAGAAGAAGAATTGAAAATTAAAGAGATAGAGTTTATATTTGAAATCCCATGTGTTCGAAAAAGAGTTCATAGAAATTCAAAGCATTCAAAAGCCAACTTTTGAAGGATTTCCACTAAATCAAAAAGAGAAACAAAGAGCCCTAGTTCTTCAACATCCTCTACATCAATGAATCTTCCAAACCTTCATTCCTATCTTGAGGAAGATTATCTAAGAAGAGAAAAAGAAAAGAAAAAAAGCCCAACTTCTGAAAACATGCTCTTCTATTCCTATCTCATTTATATTGTTTTATTTGCTCATTTGAGGAGCTGAATATCTGTGTAACTTTTACTCTGATTACTCTTATTGATTGATTCAATCAGGTGATTGAATCAGGGGAGGCAGTTAGCCTCATGCAAGCTTTGTTAGCTTATGATAGGTTGTGTGCTGATGAGTCTGTGAAAACCAACTGGATTCGTTATGATCCCATTGTAAAATAATAAGTTTGGGTTGCGAACTTGTAAAACAACTTGGCTGTAATCAAGGTGATTATAGTGTGGGCCCAAGAGTTGCTTGGGAATAGATGTAGGTATAGCTAACACCAAATAACTATAAATCATTGTGTTTGTCATGCTTGTCTCTTCTTCTCTCTACTCTATCTTTATATTCTGCTTTGCATTCTTAACATCACACTTATTGCATACTTTCTTGTGCACTATCAATTGTAAAATTATTTTTAAGCGCTGAATTTTTTAAGAACCCAATTCATCCCTCCCTCTTGGGTTGCCATTTGGGCCAACACTCTGCCTATCCAGGCCAACGTCGATAGCACCTTGACAGAGAGGATGGTAGGCATGCTTTTCTAGGGAAAGGTTCATCTTCTAAAAGACCGAGGGGGGGGAGGGAATAGAAAATGTAATCTCCTTTTCTGAAGAAAAATTAGTGGGAAAAAATAATCTGAATGATGATAGCGTTGTCGTCTCTATGATTATTGCTAAGCATTGTGTAAAAAGAATTTTAGTAGATAGTGGAAGCTCTGTTGACATCCTCACTTATGATGCTTTTGTCAGGATGAATTTATCTTCCAGCACTCTTCAACTGGTGACAATGCCTTTGCTCAGTTTCATAGGGGATTCAGTGAGGGTAAAAGGTGAAATCACCTTGCCGGTCATGGCATGATCGCGGCCATATCAAAGTATGGTCTTAATGAGGTTTCTAGTGGCCTGAGTGCCTCTGGCTTACAACGCCATACTTGGTCAGCCTAGCTTAAACCTCTTGGACACGGTGATATCCACTAAGCATCTGCTGATGAGATTATGTACTAGTAAAGGAATCGGCGAGATGCGCGGAGAGCAAAATCCTGTGCAGTTATGTTATCATATGGCTCCCAGCCCTTAGGAGATGGGGATCCCACCGACCTCAGTGCTGCTCGATCCAAAGAAATCTGAAAGAAGGGGAGAGCCCACCGAGCACTTGCTAATCTATCCGCTGGGGGATGATCCTGCGAAGACTCTGCAGATTGGCAAGCTTCTTCCCTTGGAGATGAAGAATCAAGTCCTTACCTTCTTGCGGACGAACGCAAATGTCTTCACCTGGTCAGCATTAGATATGCCCAGCATCCCTTCGGAGGTAATTACTTATAAACTTAATATTAACCCAAAGTACTGGCCTATCCACCAAAAGAAGAGAAATTTTTCTCCCGAGCGGCATAAGGCCATTAATGAGGAGGTCAATAAGAAGCTCACTACTGACCACATTCGGAAAGCATAATACCCGGATTGGCTAGCTAATGTGATGATGGTTCAAAAGGTGAGTGAAAGTTGAAGAATCTGCATCGACTTTACTGATCTTAATAAAGCATGTCCTAAGGATAGCTTTCTGCTACCGTAGATTGACCAATTGGTGGACTCCACATCTGGCCATGAGCTCCTCAGCTTTATGGATGTCTTCTCTAAATACAATCAAGTAAAGATAAATCTGATGGATGAAGAAAATACCACTTTCATCATCGAGAAGGGTATTTACTGCTACAAGATAATGCCCTTTGGGTTGAAAGACCAAATTGGGCGCAACATGGAGGTGTATATGGATGATATGCTAACCAAGAGCACCTGCATCGCTAACCATGCGGTTGATTTAGAATAAATATTCAATAATCTCTGGCACCATCAAATGAAGCTCAACCCTCGCAAGTGTGCATTTAGAGTCACTGTCGAGAAATTCCTGGGCTTTTTGGTGACCCAATGAGGGATTGAGGCAAATCCAAAGAAGATACAAGCCATTCTCGACATGAGACAGCCAGTCAATAAAAAGGATGTGCAACGGCTCATCGAAAGAGTTATCGCTCTAAGCTGGTTCCTGTCGAGATCCGCTAAAAGATGCCTACCCTTTTTCAAAGCTCTACGCAAGGCGAATGGCTCCGAGTGGATGAAGAACTGCTAGAAAGCCTTAAAGGGGTTCAAAGAGTTTCTATCCACACCACCATTACTATCAAAGCCAAAAGAAGGAGAAAGACTCTTCCTTTATCTTGCTACCTCCTCAAAGGCAGTTAGCTTTGTTCTGGTACACTTTGACCTCAACGAAGCACAAAAATCCATCTACTACAGTAGCAAAATGCTTCATGACGTGGAGGTCAGGTACTTCAGAATCAAAAAAATTATTTTTGCTCTAATCATCTCCGCTCAGCATCTCAAGCCATACTTTTAAGCCCATCCAATCATATTACTCATGGATCAGCCTCTTAAAGCTATCTTGGCTTGTCCTGATACCTCTGATCGACTGGCTAAATGTGCAATCAAATTAGAAGAATTCAATCTTTCATTTTAATCCCAATCTGCCTTGAAGTCCTAGGTGCTGGTGGACTTTCTGATGGAATGCACTTGGACGGAAGAGCAACCTAAAGATTTCCCAATGACATGTTTGGACGCTAGTGAGGATGCGGCGGAGACCTGGATCCTCCATGTTGATGGCACCTCTAATTCTTAAGGATGAAAAGTTGGTCTTATTCTTGCAAATCTAGAGGGCGTAGTGCTGGAGTACGCTCTCTGATTTCTCTTTAAAGCTATAAATAACCAAGCCGAGTATTAGACCTTATTGGCTGGAATTAAGCTCGTGCAGGAGTTTGGAGTAAAGCATCTCAGGGCCTTCACTGACTCACAGCTCATCTCTGAACAAATCACTTGGGAGTATGAAGCTTGAGACCCCACTATGTCTCGATATCTAAATAAGGTCAAGTCGCTGACCTCCTCATTAGCTTATTTTACTATCAGTTATATTCCCAAGGGCAAAAACGCTAGAGTTGACACCTTGTCATGGCTAGTCATTTCGGCGGATAATACCTTGGGAGGAATATATGTTGAGCATTTGGAGACTCCAAGTATTGATGTAGTGGAAGAAGTTCTATCAGTTACACAAGAGTCAACATGGATGGATGCCTACATCCACTACCTCGCTGACAGTACTCTCCCCGCTGATCCCATAGAAACCAGGCTACTCAAGTGGAGGGCTCCCAAGTTTGTATTGCTGAATGGACAGTTATACAAGAGGTCCTTCTCTTATCCCCTCTTTAAATGTATTGGTCCTGCAGATGCTAATTATATCCTCAGAGAGATTCATGAGAGCATATGTGGGAACCACCTGGGGGTAGATCACTGGTGTACCAGGCTCTTCGCAAGGGATATTATTGACTCACTATGCGAAAGGATGCTCCTGAGCTAGTCCAGAAGTGCAATAGCTACCAGCGATATTCTAATGTCCAACGATAGCCAGCCTCTCAGCTAAGCCCACTCTCTACTCCGTAGCCCTTCGCTCAATGGGGAATGGATATCCTTGAACCATTCCCTCCAGTTTCAGGTCAATGGAGGTTCTTACTTGTCACCATCGATTACTTCACCAAATGGGTTGAAGTCGAGGCACTAGCCAAAATCATCGAGAACAAGGTAAGAATATTTTTTTGGAAGTCTATCATCTGTTGTTTTGAGCTACCTCACACTATTATCACCGACAACAGTCGATAGTTCGATAATACTACATTTAAGACCTTTTGCATCGAGTTGGGTATCTGCCATCGATTCACTTCTGTCGGACATCCACAAACCAATGGAGAAGTAGAAGTCATGAATCAGACCATCCCTCGGGGACTCAAAACCCGACTGGATGAGTTCAAAGGCAAATGAATGGAGGAACTCCCAAGTGTGCCGTGGGCGTATTATACGACTCCAAGGATCCCCATAGGGAAAACTCCTTTCAGTCTCGTCTTCGGATCTGAAGTAGTCATCCCGGTAGAGATCGATCTTCCAAGCCCCTGGATGGAGTCATATAATGAAGAAGACAATTCTTATCAACTAAGGGCCAGCTTCGACTTCATCGATGAGGTGCGGGACCAAGCGCGGCTCAAGATGGTTGTCTTTCGCCAAAGAGCAGCAAAATATTACAACGCCCGGGTCTGCCTCAAGACATTCCGTTCTGGAAATCTAATCCTTAGAAGGGCTGAGGTATCTAAGCCAACCAAAGGGGGCAAGCTATCTTCAAATTGGGAGGGGCCCTATTGGGTCACCGAAGCACTTCACCAAGGAGCGTATCGAATGGAGAAGCTCGATGGACGGCCAATCCCACACACTTAGAATGCAGATAACCTTCACCGGTATTATCAATAGTGAGTATGTTCAGTCAATGAATATATGAAGAATCTCAAATTTTGTCTTCCTATTCGACTTAGACAATTCCATAGTTCCAAAAGGCTCTCGGCGGCCCCGCGATCATAAGAACACCCTCGGGCTGGCTGAGAAATCCCTGAGGCGGTTCAAGACCTATGGTTCTGGCGGCCTCAAGTCAACTCCCAAGCCGGCAGAGAAACCCCTGAGGTAGTTTTAAAAGGCTCTCGATGGCCCAGCGATCATAAGAACACCCCTAGGCCGGCCAAGAAACCCCCGAGGTGGTTCAAGACCAATGATCTCGGTGGCTCTGAGTAAACTTCCGGGCCAGCCGAGAAACCCCCGAGGTAGTTCCAAAAGGCTCTTGGTGGCCCCATGATCATAAGGACACCCCCAGGCTGGCCGAGAAACCCCCAAGGTGGTTCAAGACCTATGATCTCAGTGACCCTGAGTCAACTCCCGGGCCAGCCGAGAAACCCCAGAGGTAGTTCCAAAAGGCTCTCGTTGGTCCTGCTATTATAAGGACACCCTTGGGTTGACCGAGAAACCCCCGAGGCAGTTCAAGACCTATGGTTTCGGCAGCTTCGAGTCAACTCCCGAGCCACCCGAGAAAGCCTCGAGATAGTTCCAAAAGGCTCTTGGCGGCCGCACGATCATAAGAACACCCCTGGGTCAACTGAGAAACCCCCGAGATGGTTCAAGACCTTTGGTCTTGGCAACCCCGAGTCAACTCCTAGGCTGGCCGAGAAACCCTCGAGGTAGTTCTAAAAGATTTTTGATCACCCTACGATCATAAGAACACCCCTGGGCCGATCGAGAAACCCTCGAAGCAATTCAAGTCCTATGATCCCGGCAGCCCTGAGTCAACTCCCGGGCTAGCTGAGAAACCTCCGAAGTAGTTTTAAAAGGCTCTCGGCGGCCCCGCGATCATAAAGACACCCCCAAGCCGGCCAAAAAATCCTGAGGTGATTCAAGACCTATGATCTCGGCGGCTCCGAGTCAACTCCCAAGCTGGTCGAGAAACCTCCAAGGTAGTTTCAAAAGGCTTTCGATGGCCCCACGATCATAAGGACACCCCTGGGTCGACCGAGAAACCCTCAAGGTGGTTCAAGACCTATGGTCTCGATGGTCCTAAGTCAACTCCCGGGCCGACCGAGAAACCCCCGAGGTAGTTTCAAAAGGCTCTCGGCGGCTCCACAATCATAAGGACACCCCCAGGTCGACCGAGAAACCCCTAAGGTGGTTCAAGACCTACGATCCCAGCAGCCTCGAGTCAACACTTGGGCCGACCGAGAAACCCTCGAGATAATTCCAAAAGGCTCTTGGCGGTCATGCGATCATAAGGACACCCCAAGGCCGAAAGAGAAACCCCCCAGGCAGTTCAAGACCTATGATCCTGGCTGCCCTGAGTCAACTCTTGGGCTGGCCGAGAAACCCCCGAGGCAATTTTAAAAGGCCTTTAAAGGACCTACGACCAGCATTAGCGCCTGAGGAGTACTTCAACAAAATACCCGAGAGACGGAGGTGGACCTAAGTGTCCCTATGAAGTTTGAACATCAGGTTGTCGACTCCCAAAGTATGCCTAAGAGATCAAAGGTGTACCTAGCCAAGTTCAAAAGCTAATGCCAAGACATGATCACCAAGAGACTAAAGTACTACGAAAAGCTAAGTTTCTCATACTTGAACAAAATATTTCTTTTATTAATCTTATGTCAGTATCCTCAAAAAGATCGACACTGGTCAGATTACAAAAATGATAAAGAAAGAAAGGAAAATAAACTCTAAGGCTCGGCGTGTTCCTACCCATCTTCAGCATCGCCACCCTTCGGATCCTCCTCTTCATCCTGAGGTTGGATGCGCTCAAGGCTGCCTATTTTGAAGATCTAGGAGATCATCTCCTTACACTTCTCGAAACCATGGGAGAAGGCATCAATGGCAACCTCACTCAACTCTATGGAAAAATTGGTGGAGCCTTTGTAATGCTCCACAGCTTCCCGAGCTTGAGCCTCAGCAGTGGCCACCTTATCCATAGCTTGAGCTTCGACGATGGCCAACTTCTCCATAGCTTCTCAGGCCTGAGCCTCGGTGGTGGTCTTCTTCTGCCAAGAGATCTGAGCGTCCGCCTCCACAAAAGCTTGCTTCTCCATAGCAGCCCAGGCTTCAGATTCGGCCTTATCGGCCCTCTTTGACATGGTCCAACTTGAGGAGAGTGTCTTCTAACCTCTCCTCAGTCGGCCTAAGCCTCATCATGGCATCCACCAATTTGGCCTCGATGACCCTAGCCTTTTTCTTGGCTTCCTCGGCCTGGGCCTTTAAAAAATGGCTCCACTCCTGAGCGGCTTGGAGCTCGCTGGCTGCCTTCATCTCTTGGGCTTGCACCTTGGCCAATTCTTTGGCCAAGTTGTTAGCCCGGATCTTGGCGGCGATTCACTCATTCTGAGCATGCCCGCAGTTATCAGTGGCCCCGATGTAGGCATCCCAAAGGACAAAAAGACCATTAAACTTCTACATGAACCAATTAGTCAGGGCTTAGACCAAATCCTCAGATTATATCCAACAAAAAAAAGAAATGGAGCAGACGAACTTACCTGAAGGGCGGCAATGAAGAGAGTATCGAAGGCATCGAAAATTAGTAGGCGGCGGTGCTCAGCCTAAAAATTTAGGAGGCTAGAGCAGCTCAATATGTGCTCCACCAGCCAACCACGGTTCATCGCCGTCACCCAAGATGGATGGCCCCTTGAAGCACTGGTAGGGGGTGTTCCTTCCGGCATCGATTGGGCGGCCGACGGGGCAACAGGTGGGGCATCATCTTCAACCTCCACAACGGGAGGTGTCCGACTCTTACCTCTGGTGCTGCTTTGCCCCTCAGTTCAATGGTGGTCGAGGGCTTTTCACTCGATGGCCCAGCCTAAATTTCAATAGGAGGAGAACCTATTACTGGTACCTTGGTGGAGGGATTCTTCCTTCTCGACTCTGCCATCGGTGCAGCCTCAGGAGCCATGCACTACAAGAAAATACTGAAATAGCAATGCAATTTTAGCGACGCATTATTGCGTCGCTAAATTGCGACCACTTTGCGACGCTTCTGTGACAACAAAATATTGCGACGCATTAGCGACTCATTAGCGACTCAATTAACAAAAAAATAAAAAAAAATTAAATTTTTAATATTGCGACGCAATATTTACGTCGCAATATTTTTAAATTAATTTTTTTATGAAATATAAATATCAATAAAAATATTACGACGCAATATATGCGTCGCAATATTTTTAACAGAAATAAATATTTTAAATAGCGACGCATTAGCGACGCAATTAAATAGATAATTAGAAAAATTATTTTTAATGTAGCGACGCACCAATTGCGTCGCAAATAATTTAAATGAAATTAAATTTAATAAAATTTAAATATTGGAAAAAATATTGCGACGCAACACAGTGCGTCGCAATGTTTTTAAAAGAATTAAATTTTATAAAATTTAAATATCAGAAAAAAATATTGCGACGCATTAGCGACCCAATTAACCAGAAAATCAAAAAAAAATTAATATTTTAATATTGCGACGCCAATAATGCATCGCAATATTTTTAAATTAATTTTTTATAAAATATAAATATCAATAAAAATATTGCGACGCAATATATGCGTCGCAATGTTTTTAACAGAAATAAATATTTTAAATAGCGACGCATTAGCGATGCAATTAAATAGATAATTAAAAAAATTACTTTTAATGTAGCGACGCACCAATTGCGTCGCAAATAATTTAAATGAAATTAAATTTTAATAAAATTTAAATATCGAAATATATTGCGACGCAACACAGTGCGTCATAATATTTTTAAAAGAATTAAATTTTATAAAATTTAAATATCGGAAAAAATATTGCGACGCATTAGCGACTCAATTAACCAGAAAATCAAAAAAAATTAATATTTTAATATTGCGACGCCAATAATGCGTTGCAATATTTTTAAATTAAATTTTAATAAAATTTAAATATCAAAAAAAAATATTGCGACGCAACACAGTGCGTCGCAATGTTTTTTTTAAATTAACTAGAAAATCAAAAAAATAAAATTTTAATATTGCGACACATTAGCGACTCAATTAACCAGAAAATCAAAAAAATTAATATTTTTATATTGTGACGCCAATAATGCATCACAATATTTTTAAATTAAATTTTAATAAAATTTAAATATCGAAAAAAATATTGTGACGCAACACAGTGCATCGCAGTGTTTTTAAAAGAATTAAAATTTATAAAATTTA
>UESW01001921.1:84069-197044 GCA_900491605.1 Calamus simplicifolius | reverse complement strand
CTCCAATCTACTCCTCCTTATTTTGTTACTGAAAGAGTGGAGGATCTTTGAGTTTCCAACCCTTTTCCTTTCCCTCTTTCGATCTCTCACATTCTCCCTCCTTCGCCGGTTGTATCTTCTATTTCTGTTTTTGGAGGTGTTGGCGTTTCTTATTGTTAAGAGGCGTAAAATAGTTTAATAAATTGAACTAGGAAGTGATGCTTGCTTGTTAAATTGGAATGAATTAGCAGCTCGAATTTTGAAGAATTTTAAAATATTATTTAAAAAATATTAGCATGTCATTGATTGAATATGTATATGATTTTAGATTTCTAGGTCTCGAATAATAAGATGATTAGTTTGACGGGATAGGTATCATTATTTACTCTCTTAAATTTTTAAAAGAATTAATAGTTTTTAAACATAAATATTACTCCTATTGATTAGATGTTAAAATGAAATTATCTTTGTAATATTTACATAAAGCTTCAGTTCAAAATTAGCATTTTAATTGCATTATAAATCCTATCCTTATTAATTGTTGATTGATTTAATTGTACCAAATTGAGGATAACATATGAATATCTATTGATAACTAGTTTCGTTATATATCCTATTACGGGTTGGGAAATATGACATGAGATGTTGCTTCATCAAATGTAACATAAGACTTTTGACTTGTTATGAGTTAGAACATGATAGCCTAGACATGAGACAAGTATAAAGTTATCAAAATAGATTTAATATTATAAAATGTGAATATGATTGAATTATAATTAGATATAATTTTGTGGCTTATTGGATGTTTACTACTAGATTGACAATTTGTGTTCGCTTGTATTATCAAAACTTTTTGATGACCATGATATTTACTATGTATTTATGTATGATTGGAATTAACTTATGAAAATATATATTATACTTGCTGGACTTTGTGTGTGCATTCAATTATTTTTTTATTTTATAGAAACGTAGACTTACAGGTTGACAAGGTATCATTTTCGGAGTGTGTGTGCTTAGATACAAGGTTGTCAATATTACAATATTAAAATAGAATATGACTTTTGAATAGAAAAGCATTTGTAAATTAGAATGGTTGTAAATTTGTGTGGGTTTTTAATAGTAATATATACTTTAATCTAAAACAAAAGTTTGTGATAAATTAACATTATTTGGATACTTTTGTATACTGGACTTTTGTTTATTATGAAACTGAAGCTTAGTCTTTTGATAACATACCCGGATAAGATTTAATGATGATTTTGATAAAAAATTATGACTATATATATGTCATCGTTGCAGAGACGTTGCTTGATGCCACAAGGGTCCAGTCGTATGCAAGGGAATGGGCTGCCGCTACGTTGGACTCCTGAAGCGATCTGGATCCCCTCCTGCCCCGATCGAGTTGGTGCCTTCCAATCTTACAGGAAATCACCCAAAGCCAAGAAAGACAAAACAAAGAGAGAGAGAGAGAGAGAGACTAATTTTATTTCGTAAAAACAAAGAGAAACAAAATCCATATTTCTCACTTCAAGTTTAAATAGGAGATAATCAAGGATACAAACACTTGACTACTACTATTATTACAACAACCACAGCACCAACATTTGACTGCTTCATTTTATTTATTACATCCATTCTCCATGAAACAACACATATAACTAAAAGTAAAGATCATTAGCCACTATCTCTGAGATATCTCCAAAGCAAACACATCGGTTCTTCACTCTCATTTCTACCCATCATCATCGTCAACGGCTAATGACGGACCTTCGCCTGCAAAGTGGTCTCTGTTTCTCCTTCCCCGATGAATTCCAGCACTTATTAATGCATCCCTAGCCGTAAGCAGTTCCTTGATCACTTCTCCCATCTGCATTCGGTCCTTTGGCGAATCCTTCGAGCATGAGAGGCCAAGCCTTATCGTCGAAACGAAGCATTCTTGCGTTCTTCGTCTTATATCACCTGTGTTTTGAATTTGATCATTAACTCCTTCATCATTCTCTTCTAAGAGCAGGCGTGGATCTATGACATCAACGACTCTTTCAGGAAAGGCCATCTCAACAAACTTATAAAGGCTTATGCCTTCCTTCAATGACTCATCAGTGGGTCTCTTCCCTGTAAACATCTCTAACAAAAGTATTCCGTAGCTGTACACGTCCCCTTGAGTAGATACTTGGTTGGCCACCCCATACTCTACAACAGAGTGCATCAGTTATTTTAATACAAATAAAGTTAGTGGGCATGCGCTTTCCATTTAGAATTGCAATAGGAGAGTTGGGCAGAAGGAAAGTAGGTATCCCGATTGATGAAAAATGATGCATAGAAGAAATAGTTAGGTATACAAACTATACATAGAATTATTACTTAGCTTTGATCAAAATGCTGCCTATAATTTAAAGAGAGAATCCAAGTTTTGGAAAACAAACATATCGAAATCTGAAAGCAGGCATGGACACGGAGTAGATCCTTACCTGGGGCAGCATATCCGATTGTCCCCTTTACTCCAATTGATGTGGATGAATTCTGAGATGACATGCTAACTGTTTTAATAAGAAATCTGGCAAGGCCAAAGTCACCTACGTGAGCAACCATATCATCATCGAGAAGAACATTGCTTGGCTTCAGATCACAGTGAACAACTGGGGTCGGGCCATGATGATGAAGATAATCTAATGCAGAGGCAACATCTATGGCTATGTTCAACTCTGGATAAGACTCAGATTTCTCTCTTGGCTTTGATCGCTTGCTTGTGTATGCAACCACTCCTCTAAGCTTCCATTAGGCATGAACTCAAAAACTAAAGCTTTGAAATCGTTCCCTTTGTAATCCACACTGGAACAGGATGTTATCACCTTGATGAGATTCCTATGCCGGATTCTTCTCAAGGCATTACACTCGGCCATGAAACTCCTGGAAGCTCCTTTCTGTTGAAGGTTGAGTACTTTCACAGCTACAATTTTCTCTTCCTCAAAATCCATAATTCCTTTGTACACAGAGCCATAACTTCCAGCACCAATCAAATTTGTTGGCGAGAACCCATCTGTTGCTTTAAGAAGCTCAGAGTAGGAGATTTTGAGATGTTGTTCTTCCGTCGGGGCTGTGGATGGAATTTTCTTTCTTGAATGATATAATCTATGACGAATGAATACCAAACATATTATTAAGACTAAACACACAAGTGCAGCAACTATTGGGATGATCACTTTAATTAGATGTGATACATTTCTTCTTCTTCTATTGGTTTGTGTGGAGCATTTTTTTAAGTGCAATTTTGGGTTACCACCACAGAGCTTATTATTACCAACGATCGAAATGGCACTCAGATTTTCAAAAACTCCTTTGGTTGGCACTTCACCTTCAAAATTATTGAAAGAGAGATTCAAGTATTGCAGAAATCGAAACTCCTCTAGAAACTGCGGGATACCACCTGACAAGTTATTGCGTGAAAGGTCCAACTCTTGAATACCTTTTAATTTGCCCATCGATTGAGGAATGATCCCTTGCAAGTGATTGCCACTCATGTTTAGAGCCTCTAAGACTTCACATTCTCCCATGCTTTGAGGAATTTCACCATTCAAATTGTTTTCTGATAAATCTAATCTACCGAGATTTTTCAAACTACCAATTTCCATAGGTATTGGCCCCACGAGTGAGTTATGTTCCAAGCCAAGATATATGGAGAGTAAGTTAAGGCTAACAACCTCTTTTGGTATGCTACCTGTAAGTTGATTATATTGGAGATCAAGGTATACCAAAGCTTGGCAGTTCCCCAGGGTCATGGGATGTTGGAAACTAAACTTGATTATTGGAAATTGCTGCATAGGAAGTTGCTGTTATTTAATTACTGCATAGGAAGTTGCTGTTATTGCATAAGAAGTTACTATTTTGAATTAAGTATTGTGGAAGACCAAGAGTCATTTTGTAATTATAAAAGGCCATGTATCCTTTCACGTTTGAGGATGAAAAAAATAGAAAGAATCCAGAAATTTGTCAAAAAGAAAATATCTTCTCCTCTTCCAACAAATTTGATATCAGAGCCACAAAAGATCCATGGCCTCCATGAACTTTGTTCAATCCCAAATACCCAAACTCACCAAAGACAACTATGGCAACTGGAGTATCCAAATGAAGGCTTTGCTTGCACTACAAGAAAATACTGAAATAGCGACGCAATTTTAGCGACGCATTATTTCGTCGCTAAATTGCGACCACTTTGCGACGCTTCTGTGACAACAAAATATTGCGACGCATTAGCGACTCATTAGCGACTCAATTAACAAAAAAATTAAAAAAAAATTAAATTTTTAATATTGCGACGCAATATTTGCGTCGCAATATTTTTAAATTAATTTTTTTATGAAATATAAATATCAATAAAAATATTGCGACGCAATATATGCGTCGCAATATTTTTAACAGAAATAAATATTTTAAATAGCGACGCATTAGCGACGCAATTAAATAGATAATTAGAAAAATTATTTTTAATGTAGCGACGCACCAATTGCGTCGCAAATAATTTAAATGAAATTAAATTTTAATAAAATTTAAATATCGGAAAAAATATTGCGACGCAACACAGTGCGTCGCAATGTTTTTAAAAGAATTAAATTTTATAAAATTTAAATATCGGAAAAAAATATTACGACGCATTAGCGACTCAATTAACAAGAAAATCAAAAAAAATTAATATTTTAATATTGCGACGCCAATAATGCGTCGCAATATTTTTAAATTAATTTTTTTATGAAATATAAATATCAATAAAAATATTGCGACACAATATATGCGTCGCAATGTTTTTAACAGAAATAAATATTTTAAATAGCGACGCATTAGCGATGCAATTAAATAGATAATTAGAAAAATTACTTTTAAATGAAATTAAATTTTAATAAAATTTAAATATCGAAAAAAATATTAGCGACTCAATTAACCAGAAAATCAAAAAATTAATATTTTTATATTGCGACGCCAATAATGCCTCGCAATATTTTTAAATTAAATTTTAATAAAATTTAAATATCGGCAAAAAATATTGCGACGCAACACATTGCGTCGCAATATTTTAAAAGAATTAAATATTATAAAATTTAAATATCGGAAAAAAAATATTGCGACGCATTAGCGACTCAATTAACCAGAAAATCAAAAAATTAATATTTTAATATTGCGACGCCAATATTGCGTCGCAATAATTTTAAATTAAATTTTAATAAAATTTAAATATCGAAAAAAAATATTGCGACGCAACACAGTGCGTCGCAATGTTTTTAAAAAAAATTTAGAGAAATAAAATTTAAATATCGAAAAAAAATATTGCGACGCATTAGCGACTCAATTAACCAGAAAATCAAAAAAAATTAATATTTTAATATTGCGACGCCAATATTGCGTCGCAATATTTTTAAATTAAATTTTAATAAAATTTAAATATCGGAAAAAATATTGCGACGCAACACATTGCGTCGCAATGTTTTTAAAAAAATTTAGAGAAATTATTTTAAATTTAGCGACACAACGATTGCATCGCAATAATTTAAATAAAATTAAATTTTATAAAATTTAAATATCGGGAAAAAATATTGTGATGCATTAGCGACTCAATTAACCAGAAAATCAAAAAAAAAAGGTCGTGGGAGATCGGGATCAGGGCTTGGATCGATCGCAACCGTCGGATCGTCGCCGATCTCGGACGGATTGCAACTGTCCGAGATAGGTCGTGGCCGATCGGGATCAGGGATTGGATCGATCGCAACCGTCGGATCGTCGCCGATCTCGGACGGATCGCCACGGTCCGAGATCGGTCGTGGCCGATCGGGATCAGGGCTTGGATCGATCGCAACCGTCGGATCGTCGCCGATCTCGGACGGATTGCAACTGTCCGAGATAGGTCGTGGCCGATCGGGATCAGGGCTTGGATCGATCGCAACCGTCGGATCGTCGCCGATCTCGGACGGATCGCCACGGTCCGAGATCGGTCGTGGCCGATCGGGATCAGGGCTTGGATCGATCGCAACCGTCGGATCGTCGCCGATCTCGGACGGATCGCCACTGTCCGAGATAGGTCGTGGCCGATCGGGATCAGGGCTTGGATCGATCGCAACCGTCGGATCGTCGCCGATCTCGGACGGATTGCAACTGTCCGAGATAGGTCGTGGCCGATCGGGATCAGGGCTTGGATCGATCGCAACCGTCGGATCGTCGCCGATCTCGGATGGATCGCCACGGTCCGAGATCGGTCGTGGCCGATCGGGATCAGGGCTTGGATCGATCGCAACCGTCGGATCGTCGCCGATCTCGGACGGATTGCAACTGTCCGAGATAGGTCGTGGCCGATCGGGATCAGGGCTTGGATCGATCGCAATCGTCGGATCGTCGCCGATCTCGGACGGATCGCCACGGTCCGAGATCGGTCGTGGCCGATCGGGATCAGGGCTTGGATCGATCGCAACCGTCGGATCGTCGCCGATCTCGGACGGATTGCAACTGTCCGAGATAGGTCGTGGCCGATCGGGATCAGGGCTTGGATCGATCGCAACCGTCGGATCGTCGCCGATCTCGGACGGATCGCCACGGTCCGAGATCGGTCGTGGCCGATCGGGATCAGGGCTTGGATCGATCGCAACCGTCGGATCGTCGCCGATCTCGGACGGATTGCAACTGTCCGAGATAGGTCGTGGCCGATCGGGATCAGGGCTTGGATCGATCGCAACCGTCGGATCGTCGCCGATCTCGGACGGATCGCCACGGTCCGAGATCGGTCGTGGCCGATCGGGATCAGGGCTTGGATCGATCGCAACCGTCGGATCGTCGCCGATCTCGGACGGATCGCCACTGTCCGAGATCGGTCGTGGCCGATCGGGATCAGGGCTTGGATCGATCGCAACCGTCGGATCGTCGCCGATCTCGGACGGATTGCAACTGTCCGAGATAGGTCGTGGCCGATCGGGATCAGGGCTTGGATCGATCGCAACCGTCGGATCGTCGCCGATCTCGGACGGATCGCCACGGTCCGAGATCGGTCATGGCCGATCGGGATCAGGGCTTGGATCGATCGCAACCGTCGGATCGTCGCCGATCTCGGACGGATCGCCACGGTCCGAGATCGGTCATGGCCGATCGGGATCAGGGCTTGGATCGATCGCAACCGTCGGATCGTCGCCGATCTCGGACGGATTGCAACTGTCCGAGATAGGTCGTGGCCGATCGGGATCAGGGCTTGGATCGATCGCAACCGTCGGATCGTCGCCGATCTCGGACGGATTGCAACTGTCCGAGATAGGTCGTGGCCGATCGGGATCAGGGTTTGGATCGATCGCAACCGTCGGATCGTCGCCGATCTCGGACGGATCGCACGGTCCGAGATCGGTCGTGGCCGATCGGGATCAGGGCTTGGATCGATCGCAACCGTCGGATCATCGCCGATCTCGGACGGATTGCAACTGTCCGAGATAGGTCGTGGCCGATCGGGATCAGGGCTTGGATCGATCGCAACCGTCGGATCGTCGCCGATCTCGGACGGATTGCAATTGTCCGAGATAGGTCGTGGCCGATCGGGATCAGGGCTTGGATCGATCGCAACCGTCGGATCGTCGCCGATCTCGGACGGATCGCCACGGTCCGAGATCGGTCGTGGCCGATCGGGATCAGGGCTTGGATCGATCGCAACCGTCGGATCGTCGCCGATCTCGGACGGATTGCAACTGTCCGAGATAGGTCGTGGCCGATCGGGATCAGGGCTTGGATCGATCGCAACCGTCGGATCGTCGCCGATCTCGGACGGATCACCACGGTCCGAGATCGGTCGTGGCCGATCGGGATCAGGGCTTGGATCGATCGCAACCGTCGGATCGTCGCCGATCTCGGACGGATTGCAACTGTCGGAGATAGGTCGTGGCCGATCGGGATCAGGGCTTGGATCGATCGCAACCGTCGGATCGTCGCCGATCTCGGACGGATCGCCACGGTCCGAGATCGGTCGTGGCCGATCGGGATCAGGGCTTGGATCGATTGCAACCGTCGGATCGTCGCCGATCTCGGACGGATCGCCACTGTCCGAGATCGATCGTGGCCGATCGGGATCAGGGCTTGGATCGATCGCAACCGTCGGATCGTCGCCGATCTCGGACGGATTGCAACTGTCCGAGATAGGTCGTGGCCGATCGGGATCAGGGCTTGGATCGATCGCAACCGTCGGATCGTCGCCGATCTCAGACGGATCGCCACGGTCCGAGATCGGTCGTGGCCGATCGGGATCAGGGCTTGGATCGATCGCAACTGTCGGATCGTCGCCGATCTCGGACGGATTGCAACTGTCCGAGATAGGTCGTGGCCGATCGGGATCAGGGCTTGGATCGATCGCAACCGTCGGATCGTCGCCGATCTCGGACGGATTGCAACTGTCCGAGATAGGTCGTGGCCGATCGGGATCAGGGCTTGGATCGATCGCAACCGTCGGATCGTCGCCGATCTCGGACGGATCGCCACGGTCCGAGATCGGTCGTGGCCGATCGGGATCAGGGCTTGGATCGATCGCAACCGTCGGATCGTCGCCGATCTCGGACGGATTGCAACTGTCCGAGATAGGTCGTGGCCGATCGGGATCAGGGCTTGGATCGATCGCAACCGTCGGATCGTCGCCAATCTCGGACGGATTGCAACTGTCCGAGATAGGTCGTGGCCGATCGGGATCAGGGCTTGGATCGATCACAACCGTCGGATCGTCGCCGATCTCGGACGGATCGCCACGGTCCGAGATCGGTCGTGGCCGATCGGGATCAGGGCTTGGATCGATCGCAACCGTCGGATCGTCGCCGATCTCGGACGGATTGCAACTGTCCGAGATAGGTCGTGGCCGATCGGGATCAGGGCTTGGATCGATCGCAACCGTCGAATCGTCGCCGATCTCGGACGGATCGCCACGGTCCGAGATCGGTCGTGGCCGATCGGATCAGGGCTTGGATCGATCGCAACCGTCGGATCGTCGCCGATATCGGACGGATTGCCACGGTCCGAGATCGGTCGTGGCCGATCGGGATCAGGGCTTGGATCGATCGCAACCGTCGGATCGTCGCCGATCTCGGACGGATCGCCACGGTCCGAGATCGGTCCTGGTCGTTATTATAATAAATTTAACATAAAAAAAATATAATCATTTATTAATATTATAAATTAAATTGCGACGCCATATATCGTCGCAATTATTATAATAAATTTAAATATTTTCATTTAAAAATATTAAAAAAAAAAATTGCGATGCAATTTTTGCGTCGCAATATTTGTAATAAGTTTTTATTTTAATCTATTTAATTTATTAAAAAAATTGCGACGCCTTAGCGACGCAATTATTAGAAAATAAAAATATTCTTCCCGCCAGAGATGGCGCCAATTTAGCGACGCCTCAGCGACGCATTTAGTGGCGTCGCTATTTTTTCAGAAAAAAAAAAAATATTGCGACTAAAATAGCGACGCACTATGGCGTCGCTAAGTTCCTATATTTAAGCCCCTTCCCTTCTCCTTCCTCCTTCACGTCTTGACCTAGCACCGCCGTCGTCCTCCGGCTATTCCGTCCGAGATTCCCGGCGATTCCCCGGCGATTCCCCGTCCTCCGGCTACCCGAGGATCGCATCCGACTCCGGCAACCAAGGTTAGCTCCGATAAAAAAAAAAAAATTTATTTTTATTTTTTTAGATCTTCTCCGACCACGGCAGCGCCGTGGCCGTCTTCTCCGGCCACGGCCCGTGGCCGTCTTCTCCGGCCACGGCCGTTGCCGTGGCCGCAGTGGCCTGGCCACGGTGGCCAGGCCACTGTAATGAAAAAAAAAAATTGCTTGGTAGAAGAAGAAGGAAGGCATACGCTAGCCAAAGTGCCTTAAGCATCAAATGGAGATGCGAAAGACCCATTGGGCGGTGGACAAAAGAATGAGGGGAGTGCAGACGGGATTGATTTGCTATACGGATTATGCTTATTATATAACAATCTCAAAACTACTGCCAGCCTGAGTTTTTTAATTAGGATCGTGGGTTAATTAATTCAACCAGATAAATCGATTTGATCGTACAAAATAATATTATAATTAATTTTTAATTTAATAATAAATATATATATAAATTTAAATAAAAATTAAAAAAAATAAAAAAATTCGTTGGATAGGTTTAAAATGCAATCGGTTCAATAAATTTTTTTAATTTTTAATAAGTCATATAAAATTAATTTAATAATATGATCGAATGCTGCCCATGAGAGTGATGGAATGCCGGCACAGTGTTAGACGGACAGCGCGTTTTTTCAGTTTCCAACCAACATGGATAAAAAAGAGGGTGACGGGTATTATTTATTTATTTATTTTAAATGTGATAATCTTCTGGAGCAAAGTTGTTTAGACTGATGATTCGTAATTGGCATGCTTTTGTAGATATTTTACTGAGGTAATGGACCCATAATCACCATGTTCTTATGATTGGACTTTTTTTTAAACAATATTTTATTCAATTCTTGTTCTTAGTTTTGTAATTTTTTCAAGATCAATTTAATTATTGGGTCACTTGAATTATTCATGAACTTCACCAAGTATGCATCTCTTTTGATTGAGGAATAATTGTCGTTTCCTGATTGTTTTTATTGTTTCCTATTGCTGATGCCCCTTTTGTGCTTCCTATATTCTTATCATCAAGTTGCCTGGAGAGTTGGTAGGTGCTATTTTAAACTTAAATGAGCAGTGTGTACAGGTTAAATTGCCTAGGAGTTGTTGCTGACTATTTCTTAGTTCGTTTTCTTTGAAAGTTCATGCATAGGGTTTCCTTTCGTTCCAAGACAGCACAAAGGCTGGGTCTCACCTTATTATTTATTCACATCTTGGGATTGACTTGAGTTAGGCCTGCATTTTGGTGTTGGATGCACTGACGACTGTGAATGGCCAACATTAATATTAGGGTTGGTTTCTGGCGTTATCATGAAGTCGATAAAAAGAGAGCCATCAACTAAGGGAATGAGTGGCGTCGAAAGCTTAAATGATGCGATTCGACGATGCAACCTACGATGTGTTTTTGTCCATTTTGTATAAATTCAGCAAGGTGTTAGACCTGCATACTAGGCCTTGGGTCAGAATCAAGCTTTCGTTCCTTTACTTCTCTAACCAGCTGACCTTGATTAGTCGGCATTACAAGGCCAAGGTTTACGTTAGGAGTGCAAAAAAAAAGCCTAGCCAAACCGACTATATTGTCAGGCCAAACTGATGTTTTGTGGATGAGAGTAATGGAGGGGTCTTGCGTAGCTTCCAAAAAGATCAAGCGCGTAAGGAAAGATAGAAGAAAAAGAATAAATGGATATAGAAGAAAAAAAATATCTTTATTTCTTTCTTTGTCTTCCATCTATCCTGTTACATCCATAGAGATTCTTAAATAATCATCCATCTTAAATAATAAAACTTCTTCGCACCAGTCCGTAACCAACTCCCTAACAAACTCCCTAAAATATGGAAGTCTATCCAAAAAATCTAAGCCCAATCCTCGTGGATCCAGTCCCATAACATACAATTAGGTTATTAAATATTCTCTCAAAAAACTCTCTTCTAAGCCATGCAAGAAAGCACTCAAACCCGAGCCCATGTATACCCATGACTCACATGCTCTCTATTGTTGGGTCACAAGCCGACCCAAATGACTTAGGAACCTGAGAACTTAGGTAGCCTAAGCTTTCGAATCTGTGTGACTCACCTCTACTTTGGATGTGCCACACCATAGCTTACAATCTCCATCTTGATGCATCAAAGTTACGGTAAGCTCCACCTGGTCCATCAATCCCATCAGTGCTCCACATCTAAAGAAGCTATCTCGAGGCAGTACCTTAGTGAGTGCATCCGCTGCGTTATCTTTAATAAACACTTTCACAATCTCCAACTCATCATCCTCCACAAGCTCCCTGATCCTGTGGTATCTGATGTCAATATGTTTGTCCTAGCATAATAGACCGAGTTCTGGACCAAACATAAAGCACTCTAGCTATCAGAAAATACCCTGATCACCCCTGTGCTATCCCCATCTTCAGTGCAAGACCTTTCAGCCATATAGCCTCCTTTGTAGCCTCTAAAATATCAATATACTCTGACTCTATAGCAGACAAAGACATCACTGGCTGCAGACTTGACCTCCATGATATTGGATCATCATTCAACGTAAAGACATACCCTATCGTTGACTTCCTGATATCCAAATCACTTTCATAGTTAGCATCGACAAAACCTGCTACCTGATCCTGATCTTCCATGGTTAGTCTAGTTCCATCCTCCATACTACTATACCCATAGCATACACTAACACTGATTGTGCCAACAAGATATTTGAAGATCCCTTTCAGAGCTCTCCAATGTGCTTTACCCGGATTAGCCATGAATCTGCTAACCTCGCTAACAACATATTGAAGGTCAGGGCTACAACACACCATAGTATACATGAAGCTGCCAACTCCTAAAGCATAAGGTACTCTGGACATCTCCTCGGCCTCTGTCTTAGAACTCGGTGACATAGTCTTGGAGAGCTTAATGTAACTAGCCAATGGTAATGCAGCTGACTTTGCACTATCCATACTGTACCTCTCCAAGACCCTCATGATATAAATCCCTTGAGATAAGTGAAGCAACTTTCTGTCTCTGTCCTTCAAAATTTTTATCCCCGAAATTCATGTAGTATGACCTAAATCCTTCATTTCAAACTCAGCTGACAATGCTGCCTTTAGATCCTCTACAACTGCTTTACTCTTGCATGCAATTAATATATCATCCACATACAAAAGCAAATATAATCTGGAATGATCTTCTAAAATCCAAAAATAAACACAGGGATCATACTCACATCTATACATGCTGATGTTCCTTACAAAAGTATCAAACCGTAGGTACCATTGACGCGGCGACTGCTTCAAACCATACAAAGATCTTTGCAAATAACTTACATTTCTTTCTGACTCTAGTTCTATGAACCCCTCCGACTGCTCCATATAAATCTCCTCCTCCAAATCCCCATAAAGGAAAGTCGTCCTGACATCCATCTGCTCCAGTTTCAAATTATGTACTGCTACAATGCTTAACATACCCTGATAGATGTGTATCGTATCACTGGTGAGAACACCTCATTGTAGTCAATGCCTTCTTTCTAAAAAAATCCTTTGGCCACTAACCTGGCCTTATACCTGATCCCTCCTTCTTTGTGGCTCCTTCTTTGCACTGAAATACCCATTTGCAATCAATGGGCTTCTTTCCACTTGGCAGTGACACCAACCGCCAAGTCTGATTCTTCTGTAGGGACTGCATCTCTTCTGTCATAGCCTGGACCCATCTATCTCTATCTTGACTTGTCATTGCCTCCTAGTAGGTAACTGGTCCTTCACAGGCAGCCACCAATGCATATGGCATAGTCTTGCTAAACCTATATCGCTCCGACTGCCAAATGACCATATTTGGCTTATGCAGTGCAATGCCGATGCCTATCCCAAGATGTGACTCCTCCTCTGCTCATCTCTGCCGTGAGCATACATCAGGCTGGTCCTTGCATGTGAAGATATATCTGGAGTGTGCTCCATCTGAATCTCATGTCCTCCTAACGATCCTATAAAAGGTAAGATATCATAAGAGGTTAGTTGCTTAGCTGCGCCCTACTGAGCCTCCTGCTGCTCACCTGATAAGTTTATTTATTATTCCAATTTAACTATTAAAATAAATATTAATTACTTTAAATTTATTAAGAATTGATACTTTTTATGGATGTTTGCAGAAAAAGAGCCTATAGATGGAAAGAGCTCGATTTTTGGAGTCCAGTGATGCAGACGACACTCAAATCAGGATTCGATTTGCCCAAAAAGGAAGAAAAAGATGATTTTGCATGATTTCCGATGCAAACTAAGGCAGGTGATGTTGAACGGATGGCTGAGAAATTTTTTTCACAATATCTGAACGATCTTGAGCATCCGATTGACTCCAACTTTGATTAGAAGAAAATCCTAGATGAGCTCTATAAAAGAGGACCTCTGGCAGTAGTTGGGAGTAGAAGTTTTCTACAAAGCTCTTTTATTCTTCTTTTATTTAGATTATTGTATTTAGGCTGGCAGCAGCAATTCGTGGCTAGATTCTTTCAACTTGGGATGATGATGAAGCCTGTAATCAGGTTTTATCTTTCTTTTTATTCTTAATTTTTATGCAATAAAAGTTATGCTCTTCTTTATTATATCTTTCGAGTTATTTTTCTGATCGAGGTTTTGATCTGGCATACATGGCCTGTACTCTCTATCGACGTACCATAATCTCAGGATACGATACATGCCTAAGAGAGACAGATCATAGTATAATAGATTAGACCCTTAACCTTGCAATTATTAGATAGTTTATACTCTAAGAGGACGTGTCGTGATCTCCTGATACGATCCGTGCCTGACAAGAGATAAATTATTTTAATTTTAAATTTATAAAATTATTACTATTATAATATTAAAAAAATAAAACCTATTTGCATAGTGGATTCGGATTCCTAGGTTACTTCTGTTGCTATTGAATTTTGTTAATTAATTAGTTGTTATCTTTTAATAACCACTATTCTTAATATAATCCTCTATAGATAAATTTTTTTTTTCTCTTTTGTAAAATAATTATCTTAATCCTCACTACTAGTTATATAGCAGTGAGTAGTTTTATTTTTGACCGGACAGCGATCAAATTTTGGCCATACCCATCCCCGATGGCTTAATACCAGAAAGGCAGGGGAAACCTCCACGTGACTGAACCTCTAGGGCTGCCGACGAGACACCTTATCCAGCTCTTGCCATCCGTCCGTCGGTCGAGATGCATTGCCATGGATAGAGGAGATGAGAGGCTTCCTCTTCGACTCTGCCTCTTTAGCTTGAGTAGGGCACCATTGTCTCAAAGCTGCCATCCAGGGACCGTACCTGAATCTAGCCGATGAAGGCTCTTCAGAATCCGGCACAGAGCAGGATCTGTTCAGGTGCAAGGAACCTAGGGCAAATTCCTTCCAATTGTTCATATGAATACTGCTACCAGAATGGTGCCTGACTGCCCCGAACTCTGACGCCCAGCTGAAGAGGACGACTAAGGTCGGACACAAGCCCAAGAAAAGCCTCCTCTGGATCTCTCTTTGGTTGGGGAATTAGCGAATACAAATTGCCCAGCCGGAGCAAGGATTGAGTTGAGGATCGACCAGAACTCCAACGGCAAGTTCAGAAGCCTCACCCAAAGCAGAGCCATAGCAACAGAGTCCTCCGATTGGATAAATTCGGAAGACCAGACCTCTGTAGCAATCGGTTGCTCGTTGGCAATTCAAGGTCTTCCCAGTGCCTCTTCCTTGGCATTGTGGTCAGCAAATTTGAATATATAACACCTATGAGCAAGGCACAGAGCATCAATAGTTCCAGCAATTCCAGCTTGCTATAATGGCCCTCTGCTCCCATCCAACGGATTCAACCACTAGAGCCTCAGATGGTACCAGAATCACCTTCAAAAACTGCACATCCAGCTCCACTACGTCTGCCGGAGAGGGGGACGGAGCAACCCAGATGAAGTGGTTTCGGCAGTGCGAGTGCATGGTGCCCGAGCCACCTTGCTGCCATCCGCTGTAGGAGGGTTGTGGGGGATAGTATTCTCCATAATCCTTTGAAGTCGGTCACCGAAGAACGGCGAAGTCTGTCGGAGATCAAGGATCTGGCATCCGGATCACTAATCTTAAAGCATGAAAAATGACTCAGAAATACTGTGGCACTCGCTTTCAAAAACCCTACAGCACTTCTCTGGACATCACTTTAAGGATCACATCCAATGTCATGTTTTAGTTGATCGTGTTTGAGGCGTGACAAAAAAAAGTCTCATTGGAATTCAAGGACTTGAAAGAAAGGAGAGCGAGCAGGTTAGTGGCATGCTACTTTTATTTATAGAGAAATAGGTGATGGACTAAATCCAATCACAGCAAACACTCAGAGCTTATTTACTGTTGGTAAGATATTATTTGAACTCTTTAATTTTGTATAAATATTTAGAATCATTCAATATAAAATTAAATATCTATTAAATTTATTTTAATTCTGATAATATTTATAACAACTTAAGATTTTACTTAAAAATTTTGCAAAAAATTAAAATTTAAACTTATTAATTTTAAATAAGTGTTTTGAATTTTTTTCATATGAGATTAACATTTATTATGGGCTTGCACATGCGTAAAGCAAGAGATGTGGCGCCCTTCGGTGTACATGAAGAGACCATGAATCTCGGGCTGCGTTTAGCACCTGGTAGTGGCTTGGTCCGTAATGCGAGCTCAATCTGAGTTCAAACCCTTACAAAGATGGAATCTGACATACGACAAGATAAGATGGGATGGAGATAAATTTATTTCCATCCTCATCAGAAGGACAAATAATTTCTGATATGGCTGATCCAACGCCGTTAAAGAACTGTGAAGGAAGGAAACCGACGGAGCCCTCCTTTGGCCTCCAAAGGGCCATTCGGCCACGGTAGCGTTTATGGCCTCATAAAGCCACGCACACCCAATTGCTCTAAACTCCAAGGCCGACGGCTCCAAGGCCGACGGCTCCAAGGCCAGCAACTCCAAGGCCAGCAACTCCATGGCCGACACCTCCAAGGCCGACAGCTCCATGGCCGACACCTCCAAGGCCGACACCCGGCACTTTCCTAGCCAGCTCCTGGCGTGTCCAAGCTAGGCGGCCCCGGCACCTCCCAGCCGGCCCCGACACTCTTCTAGCCGGCCCCCGGCGTGTCCAAGCTAGGCGGCCCGACACCCTCCCAGCCGGCCTCGGCACTCTCTTAACCGGCCCCCGTCATGTCCAAGCTAGGCGGCCCGGCACCCTCCCAGCCGGCCCCGACACCTTCCTAGCCAGCCCTGGCGTGTCCAAGCTAGGCGGCCCCAGCACTCTCCTAGCCGGCCCCCGGCGTGTCCAAGCTAGGCGGCCCCGGCACTCTCCCAGCCGGCCCCGACACTTTCCTGGCCGCCCCCGGCATGTCCAAGCTAGGCGGCCCCAGCATTTCCCAACCGGCCCCGGCACCTCCCAACCGGCCCCGGCACTCTGCTAGCCAGCCCCCGGCATGTCCAAGCTAGGCCGACCCCGACACTTTCCTAGCCGGCCCCCAGCTTGTCCAAGCTAGGCGGCCCCGACACCTCCCAGCCGGCCCCGGCACCTTCCTAGCCGGCCCCGGCGTGTCCAAGCTAAGCGGCCCGGTACCTTCCTAGCTGGCCCCGGCACTTCCCAGCCGACCCCGGCATCTCCGTGCCCGCCGAGTCGGCCCCGGCCATCCTTCGTCGGCCCTTCTCGGCGCTGGCATCTTCGAGCCCGCCAAGTCGACCTCGGCCATCTCTGGCCGGCCCCGCCCCGGCACTTCCTGGCCAGGTCCACCTACCCACTGGCCATGTCGTTGATGGGACTTGACTTGCAGTCCTGACATATCAAAGAAGGAGCAGCTCTGCCATTGCTGCCATCACCTTAAATGCTCTGACAAGTGGTAGAACCCATGCCTCACAGACATCAGCTCTGACACTTCATCCATCAAGGTCATCATTACAAGGCCTCAACTAGTCAAGCCAGACAAACTCTAAACACCTATAAAGAGGGTAAGAGGGACCTCGACTATGTAACACACTCATTACACCCCTAAACGCTCACAGCGATGGCTCTTCTCGGAGCCATCTCTCTCTTTCTCTTTCGAGCTTCCTCAAGCTCACGGCTGTTGCCCAGACCACTGACTTGAGCGTCGGAGGGTCCCCGCCAGAATCTCCGGCCCCCGGGACTTGCTTGCAGGCGCGAGGAGCTCGCTGGAGGAGGCGACCGGACGCTCGAGGCCGGTGATTTGGCATCAACAGATTGGCGCGCCAGGAAGGGGGGACGCGCTGAAGGAAAGAAAGCTCTGTCTCCTTGAGCTATAAGTCTCCGTCCCCTCTAAGATAGCTATGGTAGTGATGCGCATGCCAGAGGTTCTTACCAGTCGTGCTGGGGGGCATCCACATCGCTCTAGGCAGCAAAAGGCCACCCTCTCTGCTCCTTCACCACCAACTTCAGCTGCTCTGATTAACCAGCTGGCCATCCTCAATCAGCAAGATCAAGCTTTGAAAGCAGCAGTTCATGAACTACAGAAGCAACGCTCAGGGGCCGCTCAGCAGCACCCCAAGCCTCTCACGTCGCCCATGATAGCTGCACCAGTTGGCTAGTGATCCACTCGCGGAAAATCTCCTCACAGAGAAGCTTATCACCATCAAGCCTCACCTGAGCACCACCGATCTCCTGCCTTCTGTTAGTCTTTCGAGTCATCTGGGGAGGACCTTAATCATAAGATGAGGAAGCATCTGGATGAACAACACCGGCGGCTGGAAGAGCTCACTCAAAGGCTCAACAATCAGCCAGAGCAAGCCGAGAGGTGTTGTTGCAATTAATGCAAGGAGGAAGATGAGGACAACAGTTTTTCTTCAAAGAAAAAGCTAGGCAAAGAGCCCTCCAGCAACTCCCCGGCCTCTTTACTCTCAGCAGCGCCCTCGATGGACTCTCCCAGCCATTCATCTTTAATGACCACCAACTATCGAGGCTTCCCTCAACGGACTCCAGCTTTGTCCCGGTTTCCAGCTTCTCCCCGGCCACAGGTATCTCATCCTGGCCTCCAATGCAAAGGAAGGCCCAAGTAAGGGCAACGACACTTCCAATCCGACTAACATGACTCCCTGGGAGGCAGACCACCAACGGACGAAAGTGCTCAAACCTGCAAAAGGAAAAACATGGGTGCTACAAGAGCTAAGTATATTCCACTTAAAATAGTTTTCTTTCATTAAGACTTAAAAATATCATGTAGGGAAGATCTACCTTGCATCAACATCCAAGGCCAACCTCGCTTTAGCATCCAAAAGCCCGACCAGCCCTGGCCAGCCAGGCATGAAGCCCGACACCCGTCGGCACCTGAAGCCCTGTACCAACCAGGCGTAAGCCCGACACCCATCGGCACCTGAAGCCCTGGGCCAGCCAGGCATGAAGCTCGACAACCGTCGGCACCTAAAGCCCTGGGCCAGCCAGGCATGAAGCCCGACACCCGTCGGCACCTGAAGCCCTGGGCCAGCCAGGCATGAAGCCCACACTCATCGGCACCTAAAGACCTGGGCCAGCCAGACATGAAGCCCGACACCCGTCGGCACCCAAAGCCCTAGGCCAGCCAGGCATGAAGCCTGAACCCACTTGGCACAAAAGCCCTGCACCAGCCAGGCATGAAGCCCGACTCCGATCGGCACAAAAAGCCCTGGGCTAACCAGGCATGAAGCCCGAGTCCAGCAGGGAAGACCATGGTCGACCCCAAGCGCCGGCACCTAAAGCCCTAGGCCAGTCAGGCATAAAGCCCGACCCGGTCGACACCTAAAGCCCTGGGCCAGCCAGTCATAAAGCCCGATCCCGGTCGGCACCTAAAGCCCTGGGTCAGCCAGGCATAAAGCCTGGGTCCAGCAGGGAAGACCTTGATCGACCCCGAGCGCCGGCACCTTAAGCCTGGGTCCAGCAGGGAAGACCTCGGTTGACCCAAGCGCCGGCACCTAAAGCCCTGGGCCAGCCAGGCATGAAGCCCGACACCTGTTGGCACCTAAAGCCCTGGGCCAGCCAGGCATGAAGCCCGACACTTGTTGGCACCTAAGCCCTGGGCCAGCCAGCATGAAGCCCGACACCCGTCGGCACCTGAAGCCCCGCACCAGCCAGGCGTGAAGCCCGACACCCGTCGGCACCTAAAGCCCTGGGCCAGCCAGGCATGAAGCCCGACACCCATCGGCACCTAAAGCCCTGGGCCAGCCAGGCATGAAGCCTGACACCCGTCGGCACCTAAAGCCCTGGGCCAGCCAGGCATGAAGCCCGACACCCGTCGGCACCTGAAGCCCTGCACCAGCCAGCCATGAAGCCCGACACCCGTCAGCACCTAAAGCCCTAGGCCAGCCAGGCATGAAGCCCGACACCCGTTGGCACCTAAAGCCCTAGGCCAGCCAGGCATAAAGCCCGACACCCGTTGGCACATGAAGCCCTGGGCCAGCCAGGCATGAAGCCCAACACCCATCGGCACATGAAGTCCTGGGCCAGCCAGGCATGAAGCCCGACACCCATCGGCACCTGAAGCCCTGCACCAGCCAGGCGTGAAGCCCGACACCCATCGGCACCTAAAGCCCTGGGCCAGCCAGGCATGAAGCCCGACACCCGTCGGCACGTAAAGCCCTGGGCCAGCCAGGCATGAAGCCCGACACCCGTCAGCACCTAAAGCCCTGGGCCAGCCAGGCATGAAGCCCGACACCTGTCGGTACCTGAAGCCCTGCACCAGCCAGGCGTGAAGCCCGACACCCGTCGGCACATCGGCACCTAAAGCCCTAGGCTAGCCAGGCATGAAGCCCGACACCCATCGGCACCTAAAGCCCTGGGGCAGCCAGGCATGAAGCCCGACACCCATCGGCACCTGAAGCCCTGGCCAGCCAGGCGTGAAGCCCGACACCCCGTCAGCACCTGAAGCCCTGGGCCAGCAAGGCGTGAAGCCCGACACCCGTCGGCACCTAAAGCCCTGGGCCAGCCAGACATGAAGCCCGATACCCATCGGCAGCTAAAGCCCTAGGCCAGCCAGGCATGAAGCCCGACACCCGTCGACACCTGAAGCCCTGGGCCAGCCAGGCATGAAGCCTGACACCCGTCGGCACCTGAAGCTCTAGGCCAGCCAGGCGTGAAGCCTGACATCCATCAGCACCTAAAACCCTGGGCCAGCCAGGCATGAAGCCCGACACCCATCGGCACCTGAAGCCCTAGGCCAGCCAGGCATGGTCCAGCAGGAAGTCCTCGGTCGACCCCAAGCGCCGGCACCTTGAGCCCGGGTCTAGCAGGGAAGACCTCGGTCGACCCTGAGCGCCGGCACTCTAAGCTCGACCCCAGCTCAGCACAAAAAGCTCGAGGCCAGCTCGTTACAAAAGGCACCTGACGACTCTCAACTCTCAGGTCACCCTCCGGGGTTCAAAGGCTCTCAATGTCCTCAACTTTGCCTCAGCAGCTTCATCACAGCCTCAACGGCTTCATTTCATCCTCAGCGGCTTCAGCCCTACGTGAGCGGCCAACGGTCAATCAGCTCACAGTTGACGGGTACCCACCTCTAAACTTCATGCCAAAAGTAAAGAGCCCCTCCAAGCTCACCAACAAATGCCACTAACGTGGAGCCTCCCAAAATGAAGCAAAGGAGACAAATCCCTCCAATAAAGAGCTAAGTACACTACAAGAAAAAGTTTCTTTTCATTAGTATCTAAATGCATTATGGGAAAACCAACCATTCAAAAGGCTCTCGATGGTCCTATGATCAAAAGGTTACCCCCGGGCCGGCCGCGAAACCCCCGCGGTGGTTCAAGACCTATGATTCCAGCGACCCCGAGTCACCCCTCGGGCCAGCCATGAAACCCCCGAGGTGGTTTCGGAGTAGCTCGACGGTATGGCGACTAACGGATACCACTCGGCCTGGCTAGCCTATGCCCCGAGTCGGTTCAAATCCCTAACAACCCGTACCCGCTTAAGTCACCTTCTGGACCAACACTCAAACACATGCAATTTTATTTCAGCCCCTCTAGTTTTATTCTGCTTTGGCCATCTTATTTTAGCCTCAACGGCCTTATTACAGCCCCAGCAGTTTATCTCTGCCTCCGCAGCAACGGCCCCCTCTGTCTTAGGAGCATCATTGCGGCATCATTGGCTCTTCGCCTCAACAGCATGTGGACGGGGACCCACGTCCAAACTTCATATCAAAAGTTAAAGGCCTAAAGTCAGGCGAGGATCAGCCACTTGGGAGGTAACGCCCCTTTCGCCTTGCTAAGGTGGACCCGCTTCATCTCAGGGGCGAGGGGGCATCTGATGTGGCTGATCCAACGCCGTTAGAGAACCGTGAAGGAAGGAAACCGACGGAGCCCCCTTTGACCTCCAAAGGGCCCTTCGGCCACGGTAGTGTTTATGGCCTCATAAGCCATGCACACCCAATTGCTCTAAGCTCCAAGGCCGATGGCTCCAAGGCCGACGGCTCCATGGCCGACGGCTCCAAGGCCGATAGCTCCATGGACGACAGCTCCAAGGCCGACAGCTCCAAGGCCGGCAGCTCCATGGCCGACACCTCCATGACCGGCACCTCCAAGGCCGACACCTCCAAGGCCGGTACCTCCATGGCTGATGCCTCCAAGGCCGACACCCGGCACTCTCCCAGCCGGCCCTGACACTTCCTAGACGGCCCCCGGCTGTCCAAGCTAGGCGGCCCCGGCACCTCCCATCCGGCCCCGGCACTCTCCTAGCTGGCCCCCGGCATGTCCAAGCTAGGCGGCCCAGCACCCTCCCAGCCAGCCCCGACACCTTCCTAGCCGGCCCCGGCGTGTCCAAGCTAGGCGGCCCCGGCACCTCCCAGCTGGCCCTGGTACTCTCCTAGCCGGCCTCCGGCGTGTCCAAGCTAGGCGGCCCGGCACCCTCCCAGCTGGCCCCGGCACCTTCCTAGCCGGCCCCAGCGTGTCCAAGATAGGCGGCCCCGACACTCTCCAAGCCGGCCCCCGGCGTGTCCAAGCTAGGCGGCCCCGGCACTCTCCCAGCCGGCCCCGGCACTTTCCTGGCCGACCCCAGCGTGTCCAAGCTAGGCGGCCCCGGCATCTCCCAGCCGGCCCCGGCACCTCCCAGCTGGCCCCGGCACTCTCCTAGCCGGCCCTCGGCGTGTCCAAGCTAGGCCGGCACTGGTACTTTTTCTAGCCGGCCCCTGGCGTGTCCAAGCTAGGCGGCCCCGGCACCTCCCAGCCGGCCCCCACACCTTCCTAGCCGGCCTCGGCATGTCCAAGCCAAGCGGCCCGGCACCTTCCTAGCCGGCCCCCGGCGTGTCCAAGCTAGCCGGCCCCGGCACTTTCCAGCCGGCCCCGGCATCTTTGTGCCCGTCGAGTCGGCCCCGGCCATCCTTTGCCGGCCCTTCTCGGCCCCGGCATCTCCGAGCCCGTCGAGTTGACCCCGGCCATCCCTGGTCGGCCCGCCCCGGCACTTCCTGGCCAGGTCCACCTACCCACTGGCCACGTCGTTGATGGGACTTGACCTGCAGTCCTGACATATCAAAGAAGGAAGCAAGTTCTGCCATTGCTGCCATCACCTTAAATGCTCTGACAAGTGGTAGAACCACATGCCTCACAGACATCAGCTCTGACACTTCACCCATCAAGGTCATCATTACAAGGCCTCAACTAGTCAAGTCAGACAAACTCTAAATACCTACCTATAAAGAGGGTAAGAGAGACCTCGACCAGGTAACACACTCATTACACCCCTAAACGCTCACAGCGATGCTCTTCTCGGAGCCATCTCTCTCTTTTTCTTTCGAGCTTCCTCAAGCTCATGGTTGTTGCCCAGACCACTGACTTGAGCGTCGGAGGGTCCCTATCGGAATCTCTGGTCCCGGGATTTGCTTGCAGGCGCGAGGAGCTCGCTAGAGGAGGCGATCGGACGCTCGAGGCCGGTGATTTGGCGTCAACAATTTCTATTTTGTTTATCTCCATCCTCTTCTGAAGGACAAATAATTTCTGTTTTCATTCTTATAAAAGATAGAAAATTCCTACCTTATCTGGGACAGGATCGGGTGAGTTCCGCTTTAGAGGTTGCCATCCCTGGCCACAATGCCTCTGGAAATAGTTAGGCTGAATTAATTGGAAATTTAAAAAGCAAGGGGTTAAAATAAAATTCAGACACTGCACCCACAAGCCACTCTCATATGGCTACACCACGACAAGAACATTTCCCAGTGAATTTTTTCTATATCAGGCATACGAATAATGTACCATTTTTGGTACCGCATGCACGAATTTTGGACTCACCAAAACCACAAATTTTGAAGGAAATACTACAGTTTTTTTTTTTACTCGAATAACCATGCCGCTTTCAGGAAATGAAGGCGAGAGAAGTTCCGTGGTGAATTTTAGAGTCTGGCTGTACAACTGAGATTACAAAGCCGCTGTGAATATTTGTTCTGATGTGCCATCATTGTAACTCTAGCATAAAACCCTATTTATAGTTTCATTCTTCATTATAAGGTTCTCAAGACTGTGACTCCTAACATCATTGAACTTAAGATATATGAGCATAAATAAATCAAATGACAGGAGGCCGCCTCTCACAGCCATGCACAGAATCATCTCCTTATGCACCAGGTATGGATGACTCGTGTCCACTCACGGTTTCTGGAACATCAAAACAGGCCCATCAGTCAACTTGTTTGCGTTCTCCTGTTCAGCCGTTGTACTGCTTGTTGGTTCATCTACAGCCATGGGGCCAACGTCTGAAACCTGGCAGATGACAATACGAACATTGACTGAGATGAGCGTGAGGAACATTTTATATGATTGTCTTACTTCAGTTAGGTCTATCATAGTCACCTTTGAAGATAAGATCTCCTCGGCCATAGGTTCCGGACCTTTGGCATGGTCTGCCGCAACTTTGTGAGGTTCCTGCATGATTTAGAAATTGAGTACCAAGAAAAACGACAAAGGAAGAACATAAATCATATACAACTGGATTGCACATCCATAGCAACTTTTGATTCCTAACAAATTTGCTTCTGCAGTGTAACCAATTTAAAAAGATAATTTGCAACATATACAAGAACCATTACTCTATCAAATTTCCCCTGGCATTTGATTTTTATGTAGTTCTAATTTTGAAACTCATAATTGCAACTTCTGGTTATTACAATAATATTTGTTCTGAGCGTAGATGGCAGGCTCCATTAAACATGTGAGGAGAGTGGTAAGAGCCAGACTCAAATTTCAAAACAAGTTTGAACTAGTGTTAATAACAAAAGAAAAAAGAAAAACAAAGCATCATAGACCATTAGTTGCCTATTTTCTTTGCCTTCTCATATTGAAGAGAATCCAACTGTCATTTTGAAAAGAATCCAGCTCTTATTTCAAACTGACTTTTTACCCTCAATTAGCAATGGTCAGGAATATAATGTTCAAGCTGAGTAAATGACAGGTTGAGTTCCAATCATAGAACTTATTCAAATCCTGGAACAACAGTTTGATACACGTGAAAATCAGCATGCATTGAGCGTAGCTGGTTGACCTGAGGCAACATTGGTCTACGATTCACATTGAACGAATACACCCCATGCAAGCACAATCAAGTTTTAGCCACCATTACGTGGATGGAAACAAGACAAGTTCCATCCATCCACAAGTTTTAACCTCCTCTAGTCTCTCTTGCCAAAATCACTATGGATCTTTTGACCATTATTTCCATCTTCTAGATCACAGAAACCTTGTCCTATATACTTAAAACATCTTATTCCAAAAGCAACTCCTCATGCTACACTTAAGTCTATTACACTTAAGTTGATTTGCAGAGGCCACATGATAACAGCAAAGTACTCACTACAACAACAGTTTCAGGTGGGCCATTAAAAGGGATCAAATAGCACCTAAAGAGGAAACATTTATGAGGCCTCCATCCAAGAAGTCTGCTGAGTAATATCTTGAATCAAAAAGACAATAGCATACATGAGAATTATCACCTGTGCTTACATGGTTTAGCGAAAAGGTTTGAGCCCCTATTTTGCATTCAAATGCTCACTTATCTAGTGTAGAATGAAAAACGATGTTCCATGAGACAAACCATACAAACAGAAATGTTGGCATCGACATTTCTGTCCCATTCTTTACCAGACAAATTTATGTTTGAAATACACAACCAACCAATATGTCAGAGCTTGTTTTGGCCTCATCAATAGCTTCACAAAGAACCTAGTTGTGGCTTAAAAATTTTATGGGCAATTAAAACTATAAGGATCAGTTGTTTGCAATAAGGAAGTTAACTGCAAGCTATAATCCCACTGAATTCTTCCGTACAAAAGAACGAATTTTCAACCTAATTTCCACACTTTCCTAATTTAAAAATATAACTAAATGAAATTGGTCCTTCAAAGTCTGTTAAGGAACCAATTGACAATATTGCACATTAAAAGCATTAACAAATATAAGCCATACGGAAGTGGTAAGAGAAGCATTGAACAACAGATACCTGATCTTTTAGTTCATTTTCAATGTTCTCCCTCTTGATCCTTCCATTCTGAATACTGTTTGAAAGAGGTTTCCTGTAAGGCAAACACAGAGTATCAGCAAAAAGTGTATGATAACAGCATAAAGAGAAGAGGGAGGAGAGCAGAAGATGAGTACCGAGATGACTCATCAGGTAGCTTCTGATCGTCCATTTCCATATCAGAATCAAGATCATGTCTCTCATCTGGATCTTCTAAATCTTCATCTGGCTGAACATATCAAAAGTGTATGGTAACTAACTTAATCATTTATTTCATTACCGTAATGGACCCTTTCAATGCATACAGAAAAAGTCCTCCACAAAGAAAAAGTAGAAAAATAAAACTCAAGCACAGCGAAAGATAAAGAAAGCACAAAAATAGTCACTAGTAAACATGCATGGAAGAGTATATGTAAGATGCAAAGTCTAGCTCAGGCATCTTTTATATCTACTAATGATCTTTAAAACCCACCAAAACTAATTCAACGCATTCAAATAATATAGCAAACTTTTTCTAATAAATTTAAGAAACAAGACAATGTTGGGTTTAGTCCTCTTTTGTTAATTGAGGCCGTCGTCCGGAATTAATTCCAAATAGAAGCCGTTCGCTTCTGCACTGGCTCCGTGTCTTCACCGTGGACTTCCAAGAACTTTCACGTCCCACGAAGACTTTCAAGCCCTTTCACGTTGCCTCCACCTGGGATCCTCACGTAGCTGAAGTCCGCCAAGGGAAAAACAAACACCCCAAGCAATCACGTCTTGACGAGAGGAGTCTTGCCGAGAGGAATCCACACGACGCTTGTAGCCAGGGTCCCGCTTAACCTGACCAAACGCGGCCAAGAACAGAGATGAGGAGGGAGAGAGAGAGGAGGAGGAGAAAAGAGAAGACGGCTGCCGCCTTGTGAGAGATGAAATTTCTAGGAGAAAAGAATCTGTTCTCTATTCCATCCAAACCCTAGAGACTAGAGTTTAAATACATCCACGAAGTGGGCCAGGCCCAGACTCAACAAAAAACTCCCATGGACTAAACCAATGAGATTAAACTAATCCCCAAGCCCGTGTACACCCGTGACTTGATTTAATCTCAACCCTTGGACTCAAACCCAGCCCAATACAAGTTAGCCCACCTGGGCCTTGATAGCACCACACCAGGCCCAACAATCTCCACCTTGGTGCTTTCAAGGCCTCAGCACGTCCACTGTGTCCATCAGCTTTAACAACGAAATACACTTTTGAAAACTGTCCCGTGGAAGAACCTTAGTCAGTGCATCTGCTGGATTTTCTTTGGTGTATACCTTCACCAGCTCCACCTCACCATCTTCCACCAGCTCTCTGATCCTGTGGTATCTGAGGTCAATGTGCTTCGTCCTGGCATGATAGACTGCATTCTGCGCAAGCATCAGAGCACTCTGGCTGTCACTATGCACCTGGACAACCTTCTGATCAAGTCCCATCTCCAGCATCAAGCCCTTCAGCCAAAGAGCTTCCTTTGCTGCCTCTGTGATACCTATGTATTCTGCCTCCGTGGTAGATAAGGCTGTGATGGGCTGCAGACATGATCTCCACGATACTGGACCACCAAACAGGCTGAACACAAAGCCTGTTGTGGATCTCCTAGTGTCCACATCTCCACCAAAGTCTGCATCCACATACCCATATAACTGCCCACGAGCCTCCTTGGATAAGTTGGATCTCTCAGCACTTCTTGCTGTCCATAGCAAATACCAACCCCAACTGTACCTACCAAGTACCTGAAGATTCCCTTCAGTGCTCGCCAGTGCTCCCTACCAGGCTGCGCCATGAACCTGCTCACCTGGCTCACTGCATGGGCTATGTCTGGCCTACAACATACCATGGCATACATAAGGCTCCCAACACCAGAAGCATATGGTACCTTCTCCATCTCCTGAGCCTCCACCTCAGTCTGTGGTGACATGGTCTTCGATAAGGAAAAATGTGCTGCCAAAGGTAGTGCTGTCGGTTTGGCATCCTTCATCCCATATCGCTCCAGAATCTTTTTAATGTAGCCACCCTGACTCAGATGCAGCACACCTTTGGATCTATCTCTGATGATTTCCATCCCTAGGATCTTCCTGGCTGGCCCCAGATCCTTCATCTCAAACTCCCGAGACAAAGCTATCTTCAGTTCCTGTACAGCCTTCTCACTCTTGCATGCTATCAGCATGTCATCTACATACAAGAGTAAGTACATCCTAGACCCATCATCCAGAGATTTAACATACACACAAGAATCATACTCACACCTGGAAAGTCCAATGCTCCTAACATAAGTGTCAAATCTCTTGTACCACTGCCTCGGCGACTGCTTCAGCCCATACAGAGATTTCTTCAGCAAACAGACTTTCCCATCTGATCTTGGTTCTCTAAACCCTGGTGGCTGCTCCATGTAGATGCTCTCCTCCAAATGACCATGGAGGAATGCTGTCTTCACATCCATCTGCTCCAGCTCCAAGTCCTGAGCTGCTACAATACTCAATAATAGTCTGATGGAAGTGTGCCTGACAACTGGAGAAAATATCTCACCATAATCGATGCCTTCTTTCTGAGAGTATCCTTTGGCCACTAGTCTTGCCTTATACCTGATACCCTCTTGTTCTGAAGCTCCTTCCTTGCGCTGATAAACCCATTTACAACCAATGGGTTTCTTTCCTTGTGGCAGCTGGACCACCTGCCACGTATTATTGCTGTGAAGAGACTGCATTTCCTCTGCCATAGCATGGATCCACCTATCTCTATCCTGACTTTCCATAGCCTCCTCATAGGTGAAAGGGTCTCCATTCGCTGTCACCAGGGCATATGACAACGAATCCTCAAAGCCGTATCGAACTGGTGGTCGCACGTTCCTCCTGGGCCTTTGCTGTGCGATCCCAGTATCAGTCCCCTGTCCAGCTGCATCCTGCTGAACTCCCTGGCTTCTACCCCCTCTGTCAGTCCTCTCCACCTGAATCTCAAATCCTCCTGGTCCACTAGCAAATGGCACAACTGTATAGGAGGTTGTCTGACTAGTGTTACCGTGTTCTACCTCCTGTAGTCCCTGCTGTGCATCCATGCCACTTCTGTTCTGGAGGATTGAGCTCTCATCAAAGGTTACATCTCTGCTGATGACAACCTTCTTCTCCAAGGGGTCCCATAGCCGATACCCCTTGACTCCTCGCGGGTAGCCTAGGAACACCATCTTCTTAGACCTGGCATCCAACTTACTCCGCTCCCCAGCTCCAACATGCACATATGCTGTGCATCCAAACACCTTAGATGGTTTAGGCTTGTCTTCCTTCCAGACCATATCTCCTCTGGAATGTCTCCATCTAACCTGGTGTGCGGTGACCGATTGACCAAGTAGCTAGCTGCATCTACTGCGTCAACCCAGAACATCTTTGGAAGCCCTGCCTGCAGCCTTAAGCATCTTGCCTTTTCCAATAGTGTTCTGTTCATCCTCTCAGCCACCCCATTCTGTTGAGGAGTTCCCATCACCGAGAAGTGCCTTCTGATGCCCCACTCCTCACAAAAAATCTGGAACTCCCTGCTGGTGTATTCCCCGCCATTATCAGACCTCAGACACTTCACACTTTTACCCTGCTCCTTCTCCACCTCAGCCTTCCAGATTTTGAACTTGGTGAAGACCTCTGATTTCTCCTTCATAAAGTAGATCCACAGCTTCCTTGAGAAATCATCTATCAGGGTCATAAAGTATCTGGCCCCATTCCTTGCAGAAACTGGGGCTGGTCCCCAGACATCTGTGTGTACTAACTCCAGGGGTTCAGCACTCCTAGCTGTGCTGACTGAGAACTGTACTCTCCTCTGCTTTCCCATCTGACAAGGCTCACAGATCTCCATATCTCCGCTACTCAAGTCTGGAAGCAGACCTCTCTTGCTCAGTTCTTTCATCCCCTTGTCTCCCATGTGGCCCAGGCGGTAATGCCACATCCTGTACACATCCCGGGGATCTTGCTCCACAGCTGCCACCTCAGATTTCACAGTCATCACAGAGCCCTCCATCTTGTATAGATTATTTTCCAGCCTCCTCCCTCTCATCACCATGGCTCCATTGGAGATGTTCAGAACTCCACTCCTGGCACGACTGCTGAAGCTGTATCCAGTCCGCTCCAAGTACCCCAGTGATACCAGATTCTTCTTGAGTTCTGGAACATGCTTCACACTGGTAAGAGTGCGCACCATACCATCAAACATCCTCACCCTCACTGTGCCAATACCTGCCACCTTGCAAGGGTGATTATCTCCAAGAGTCACATTCCCCTCCTCAACCTCTGTGTAAGTACTGAACCACGACCGGTTGGGAGTGTAATGATGAGAACAGGCTGAATCCAAGGTCCACATCTCTGTGCTGTGCCTGTGATCATCTGATACAACCAAGAGATCATCCTCCACCTCCTGATCTGCAACTGTACTCACAGACTCAGATCCTCCTTTTTCTCCCTTCTGATTTTTCCACTTAGGACAATTCTTCTTAAAATGTCCTACCTCTCCACACTTATAGCACTTCAGCTCTCTCTTGCCTTTCCTGGACTTTGATCGTCCTCCAGACTTACTTCTGTCCCTGCCCCTACCTCTGCCTGTCCTTTCCCCAACTGATAGACCCTCCTGGGGAACAGCTTCCTTGGTCATCTTCTCCCTCTGCTCATTCGTCCGAAGCACCGAGACAATATCTTCATAAATTAATGTCTCCTTCCCATAGAGCAGTGTTGTGACCAATGAGTCATAAGACGTGGGCATTGAACATAAAAGCAGAAGTGCTTTATCTTCTTCCTCCATCTTGACCCCAACATTCAGAAGTTCATTGCTCATCTGGTCGAATATCTGGATGTGACCCAGCACATCTCCACCTTCTGACATCCGAAGGCTGTAGAGGCGCTTCTTCAACATCAACTTGTTGCACATATTCTTCCCATATAGAGGGTGTGCAACTTCGTCCAGAGTCCCTTCGGGGTCTTCTCCTCCAGCACTGAATAGAGGACTGAATCCGCCAGACAGCCCCTGATCATTGAACATGTCTTCTTCTCCAATGAAATCCACTGCTTGTCTGTCATCCCATCTGGCCTTTCCTCCAAAGCCAAATCTAAACCCTGCTGCACAAGGAGGTCCTCTACCCGGACTTTCCACATGGAGAAACTTCCCTTCCCATCAAACTTCTCAACCTCTATTTTTATGCTACTCCCCATGGCCAATTTCAAAAATAGCACAAAAATAAATTTTATAAAATAGAGAAGTACCTTGACGAGATTCTGTTGAAATTATTTCAACTCCTTGAAGGCCTCCAGATTACTCCTTGAACCAGGCTCTGATACCACTTGTTAGGGTTTAGACCTTAATAGAATTGAACAATAGAACTAACTGTTAAAAGAAGGAAGGAAGGGTTGAATTTACTTACCTGTTAGGTTTACTTCGAAAAGGAGGAAGATGGGGAGGAGAAAGAAAGGGCTGCCGCCCTATGATGAGAGAAGGGAATTTTGGGAGAAAAGAATCTGTTCTCTATTCCATCCAAACCCTAGAGACTAGAGTTTAAATACATCCACGAAGTGGGCCAGGCCCAGACTCAACAAAAAACTCCCATGGACTAAAATGAGATTAAACTAATCCCCAAGCCCGTGTACACCCGTGACTTGATTTAATCTCAACCCTTGGACTCAAACCCAGCCCAATACAAGTTAGCCCACCTGGGCCTTGATAGCACCACACCAGGCCAACAGACAAAACATTAAATCTACCACTATATGCCTCAAAAGATGTGAAAACCCTATCAAGCTCAAAAAAGGCATGCATCAGTGTCATTGTCATTACAATCGTATACATCCAGCAAATATCTTATCTTTCTGGGGGACAATTTTTCCCAAATGTGATCCGTGACCATAAGTTTGTCTTTCAAAACTAACTTAAGTTATGTATTGCGTAATAAGAGATGGGAACTCCTCGAAAGGGATTAGTTCCTTATTGAACACTTCATAATGACTTCTCTGAAGACCAACTTTGAAAAAAAAAGAGTAAACCGTGGAAAAAATGAGTCATTTTACTTCTCTTGAAAGAATTGAACATTTTTAACTTTGTAAGTGCTAGATAAAATTTTACATGCACATTATAATTTTGTATAAAGCAACATAATATGTTATGATATTTAGTCCTACTGTTTAGCAACTTGTCTTTTACATTTAGGGGCAAGCATATAAGTGTAAAATTTTGACCATTCACTTTTCAATGCACAGAAAAACATTACTACATGTTATGAGCTAACAAACAGCTACAAATTTTGTGACATTACAACCTATGAGTGAAATGCAATACATAACGATCATAGAAGTAGACAAAAACATGCAAAAGAGAAAGAATTATATGATGAACATCAATCTATGGAAAGGCTCAACAGAGAAGATTATTAGTACCTCTTGAAATTCTGTATCCGGTGGCCGTTCCTGAAATTGGACTGGGAGCATGCAGGAGCTTTGAAAGATATCTAGAAGCTTTGCTCTTATTTCTTCCAATTGCTGGCGTGTATTTTATTCTCCATATTACTTGGTGCAACATGAAGTGTATAATCCGGACCAAATACTCATGTTGAGGCATCTTGTCATCAATCTTATTGGGCATGCTGAACCATCCGCCCATACTTGAACATTACCCTTCTTTATCTCCCATGCTTACTTTCTCCTTTATCCTGACCACTAATTGTGTTCAGCCCGTCCTAAACAAGAAAAGAAATATCAATTACCCAATTTGAACAGGTTCATTATCAAATGTGGATGCAGACCTGAGAGTCCTTTCATGTCAGAATCCTGAATTTCATTTGGTTGTTGGAATATTAAACTTATTTTAATTCACTCTGAAAGACTAAAGGCTTCATGGGAGAAAGAAAGAGTCACTCTTGAAAAGATCAAAGGCTTCAAGGAGAAAGGAAGAGTCACTCTTGAAAAGACCAAAGGCTTCATGGGAGAAAGAAAGAGTCATTTTAAAAGATAAGATAGTTCAGAAATTTAAAATTGACTCTTAGTATTTTGTAATTGATTCTTAATTTTCTGCAAATGTCTTTTAGTTTTTCTATACATGTATTAAATAGTGGTATATGAAAGGACATCTAGATGTTTATAATTAGGAGGTGTTTGCCCATGAAATGTAGAAGTAGAAGAAGATGATAATGAAAATAGAGAGAGACCCAAAAGATGTATTCCCTCTAAATCTCCATAATAAGAGAATGTTATTTTTCTTATTGAAAGTATTCTCACTTCCTCAATCTGGTATCAAAGCTTCTTGTGTGCCCACCTTGTTTCCATCAAGTGGTATCAGAGCCTTGTTTTTTTGAGAGAACCAATCTTGAGGGAGATGGCCAACGATGGTGAGCAAATTCAAGTTCCCAAGCTTACTAAGGAAACTATGGGAATTGATATCCAAATGAAGTCCTTATTTGGCTCACAAGATCTATGGGAAATTGTTCAAGATGGCTACACCGAGCCTACAACAGAGCAAGAAAGAGGGTACAATCAAGCACAAAAAGATACTTTAAGGGGCTTAAGAAGAAGAGACAAAAAAGCTTTGTTCTAAATATATCAAGGTGACATTTGAGAGAATTGCTGAAGCAACCTCTGCAAATCAAGCTTGGGATACTCTTTCTACTATCTTTAAAGGAGAAGAAAAGGTGAAGCGAATCCGGCTTCAACAATTGCGGGAGAATTTGAAGTTACCACCATGAAGGAAACGGAAAATATCTTGACTACTTCTCTCGGATATTGGTTATTGTAAACCAATGAAAAGAAATGGAGAGAAGGTAGAAGATGTTCGAGTGGTGGAGAAGATACTTCGGTCTTTGACACCGAGGTTTGAGCATATTGTTGTCGCCATTGAAGAAGCTAATGATGTTGATACACTCTCCATCAATGCGTTGATGGGCAAACTTCAAATTCATGAAAAAAAGATACAAAAGAAAAATGAAGCACATAATACGGAGCAAAAACTTCAATCCAAGGTAGAGGCAAAAGACCAAAAAGAAAAAGATCAAGGGCTTCAATTGGCCTATAGTAACAAAAGAGATGACGACAACAACTATCGTGATGGCCGTGGTGGCAGAAGCAACTACCGTGGTCGTGATCGAAGCCATGGCCGTGGTCAAAGAAGCTATAATGATGGAGGAGGCCAAAGCTTAAATTTCAACAATGAAAGAGGTGGCAGAAGAGGTTGACGTGGACGAAGTAGAAGATCAATTGGAGGTCGTAACCAATCAAGATCCAATGTTCAATGTTATAATTGTCAAAAATATGGACACTATAGCTATGAGTGTTGGAACAATAAGCAAACCAACAACATTTGAATCCAACAACCAAGAAGGAGAACCGACACTTCTTTTGTCATGCCAAGAAGATGGAGACTTGAAGAATATATGGTTTCTTGACTCAGGAGCCTCAAACCATATGTGTGGAAGAAAAGAGCTATTTGTGGAATTGCAAGAAGGGGAATTTTGTGATGTGAAGTTTGGGGATCTCTCCAAAGCTCCTATCAAAGGAAGAGTAAAATCATGATTTGGCAAAAGAAAGGTAAACCTGATTTCATTTCCAATGTTTATTATGTGCCAAGTTTGAAGAGTAATATTCTAAGTATTGGCCAACTGTTAAAGAAGGGTTATGCAATCATATGGAAGGACTATCTCTAACTCTAAAAGATTGGAATAGAAAGCTGATTACTCGTGTCCAGATGGCGAAGAACATGATGTTTCCTCTATCTTAAAGACGAAAGCACAAAATTACTTGCAAGTGGATATCAAGGACCCTTCCTGGCTTTGGCATCTCAGGTTTAGACATTTAAATTTTGGAAGTTTGAAATTACTATCTAATAAGGGAATGTTGAAAGGACTTCCACACATAAATTATCCAAATGAAGTTTGTGAGAAGTGCACACTAGCTAAGCATGCAAAGCTCCCTTCAAAAGTAGAAAATCTTGAAAAGCAACAGATCATTATAACTAGTGCATACCGATATATGTGGACCTCTTCCAGAATCTTGTGGTGGTAACAAATATTTTATAACATTTGCTGATGACTTTAGTAGAAAGTTGTGGGTTTATTTTCTTAAAGAAAAGTCGGCTGCACTTTTTATGTTTAAATATTTCAAATCTTTGGTGAAAAAGAAAGTAACAATAAAGTGTAGATTTTGAGATCCGATAGAAGCGAAGAATATATGTCAAATGCTTTTAGAAGCTATTGTGATGAAGGAGTTCGATATCAATTCACCGCTCCGTACTCTCCACAATAAAATGGAGTGGCCGAGAGGAAGAAACCGGACCATTCTTGACATGACTAGAAGCATGTTGAAAGAGAAGAACCTTTCCGAGCATTTTTGGACTGAAGGGGTGGCATGTGCAGCATATCTTATCAACCGAAGCCCAACAAAGCCATCAAGGTATGACACTAGAAGAAGCTTGGAGTGGCTACAACCAGAAGTAAACCATATGAAGATTTTTGGATGTATTGCCTATGCCCAAGTACCACAAAGAAGAGGAAGAAGCTTGATGATCGAAGCCAAAAATGCATCTTCATAGGATATAGTGAGCAATCCAAAGCCTACAAATTGTATAATCCAATGACAAATAAGGGCATCATCAGTCGGGATGTAATTTTTAATGAAGATGGAGTTGGGATTGGAATGGCAAAGATTCTCATATCAAATATATAACACCTTATAATGAAGCTGAGGAGAATACAAATGAGGAAGCTACTCAACCAATCTTGTCACCAGCAAGATCATCTTCATCACCACAAGTTACACCGACTTCCTCAAGAAGTTCTATAAGCCCTGAAGAGTCAACAAGAAAGTTAGAAGTATTAGTGATCTTTATGATGAAACAGAAGAAGTTGAACAAGTTGATTTATATTGTTTATTTGCTGATATGAATCTCTAATATTTGATGAAGCTATCACTACAAGAAAATATTGAAATAGCGACGAAAATTAGCGACGCATCATTGCGTCGCTAAATTGCGATGCCTCCGCGACAACAAGAAATTGCGACGCAATTAGCGACGCATTCGTGACTCAATAAACCAGATAATAAAAAAAATTAAAATTTTAATTTAGCGATGCAAGAATGCATCAAAATATTTTTAAATTTAATTTTATAAAATATAATTTTAAAATAAAAATATTGCGATGCAAAACAGTACGTCGCAATGTTTTTAAAAAATTATTATGTTAAATAGCAATGTAATAAACTAAAAAATTAAAAAAATATTTTTAATATAGCGACGCAGGTATTGCGTCGCAATTATTTCAAATAAATTAATTTTTATAAAATATAATTATGAAATAAAAATATTGTGATGCATTCTAGTGCGTCGTAATTTTTTTAAAAAAATTAATTATATTAAATAGCGACACAATAGCTGATCGGATCGATCGCAACGGTGCGAGATCGGTCGTCGCTGACCGTGATCGATCATGGCTTAGATCGATCGTGAAGGTGCGAGATCGGTTTATTCCTACCGTGATCGATCATGGCTTGGATCGATCCCAACCGTCGGATCGTCGTCGATCAGATCGATCACAATGGTGCAAGATCGGTTGTAGCCGATCGGGATCGATCATGGCTTGGATCGATTGCAACGGTGCGAGATCGATCATCGCCGACCGGGATCGATCATGGCTTGATTGGATCGATCGCAACCATCGGATCATCGCCGATCGGATCGATCACAATGGTGCGAGATCGATCGTCGCTGATCGCGATCGATCATGGCTTGGATCGATCGCAACCGTCGGATCATCGCCGATCGGATCGATCGCAACGGTATGAGATCGGTCGTCGCCGATCGGAATCGATCATGGCTTGGATCGATCACAACAGTGCGAGATCGATCATCGCCGACCGGGATCGATCATGGCTTGATTGGATCGATCGCAACCATCGGATCATTGCCGATTGGATCGATCGCAACGGTGTGAGATCGGTCATCGCCGACCGGGATCGATCATGGCTTGGATCGATCACAACCATCGGATCGTCACTGATTGGATCGATTGCAATGGTGCGAGATCGATCGTCGCCGACCGGATCAATCATGGCTTGGATCAATCGCAACCATCGGATCGTCGCCGATCGGATCGATCACAACGGTGCGAGATCAGTCATTGCCAACCATGATCGATCAGGCTTAGATCGATCGCAACCGTCGGATCATCACCGATCGGATTGATCGCAACGGTGCGAGATCGGTGGTCACCGACCGCGATCGATCATAGCTTGAATCGATTGCAACTGTCAGATCGTCTCTGATCGGATTGATCGCAACGGTGTGAGATCGGTCGTCGCCAATCGCGATCGATCATGACTTAGATCGATCGCGATGGTGCAAGATCGGTTATCACCGACCGTGATCGATAATGGTTTGGATCGATCCCAACCGTCGGATCGATTGCAATGGTGTGAGATTGGTTGCAATTAGTTTCAGTAAAAAAAAATGTTTAAAAAGAAAATTTTAAATAAAAATGTTTTAAAAAAATAAAATATGTTAAATAGCGATGCATTAGCGATGCAATAAACAAAAAAAATTAAATAAATAATTTTTTATATTGCGATGCACGTATTGCGTCGCAATAGTTTATAAAAAAATAAATTTTATAAAAAAATTAAAAATAAAACATTGCGACGCAACCATTTATGTCACAATTATTTTCAGAAAAATTATTTTTTATCAAATATATTTATCAAATAAATAGTTGCAACGCAAGTAGGGCGTCGCAATATTTTAAAAATAAAATATGTTAATAGCGACGCATTAGCGATGCAATAAATTAGAAATTTAAAAAAATTAATTTTTAAAATTGCGACGCATGTATTGCGTCGCAATGTTTTTCTAAAAAAAAAATAAATGTTTTAAAAATTTAAAAATAAAACATTGTGATGCAACCATTTGTGTCGCAATATTTTAAAAAACATAATTTTTATCAAATATAATTATCAAATAAAATTATTGCGATGCAAGTCGTAGCGTTGCAAATGTTTTAAAAAAATAAATTATGTTAAATAGCGTCGCATTAGCGATGCAATAAACAAGAAAATTTAAATTAATTAATTTTTTTATTGCGACACACGTATTGTGTCGCAATAGTTTTTTAAATAATAAATATTATTAAAAAATGAAAAATAAAACATTGCGATGCAACCATTTGCATCGCAATTATTTTTAGAAAATTATTTTTAATCAAATATATTTATCAAATAATATATTGCGACGCAAGTCAGGGCATCGCAATGTTTTTAAAAAATAAATTATGTTAAATAGCGACGCATTAGCGGCGCAATAAATCAGAAAATTAAGAAAAAATTAATTTTTAACATTGCGATGCAAGTATTCATTGCAATATTTTTAAAACAAATAAATGTTTTAAAAAAATAGAAATAAAACATTGCGACACAAACTTTTGCATCACAATTATTTTCAAAAGAAATAAATTTTATGAAATATAATTAACAAATTAAAATATTGCAACGCATTAGCGATGCATTTTCCTAGGAAATAAAAAGTTTTCGCTGAAAATTCTGCCAATTAGCAACTCATTAGCGATGCAATTATTTGCATCGCTAATTTTTGCAGAAAATAATAAAAAAATCTAAATTTGTGACGTATTAGCGATGCAAATTGCGTTGCTAATCCAAAATAAATTTTTTAAAAAATAGCGAGGGATTAGCGACGCAAAATTGCATCGCTAATCCCAAATATATAAGCCATTCGTGCCCAGCCCGCCCCAGCCCTCTTCTTCTTCCTCTTTTAACCCTAACCGCCATCGTCCCTCATCCGGCTGCCCCCACCCTCTCCCCCAGTGCTAGGAACCACGGCGGCAGCTCTCCCCCCCCCCCCCCCCCGCCAGCGTTCCTTACAGGCCGAGGTAGGCCCCCCCTCCCCTCCCTCAACCCCTCGCCCTCCCGTTTCACTGAGGCCACGGTTGCGGCCGTGGCCATCGTCTCAGGCCATGGCCACGGCCGTGGGCATCATCTCAGGCCACGGCCGCGGCCCTGGCTGGCGGTGGCCTGGCCACGGTGGCCAGGCCACCGTTTAAAAAAAAAAAGTCGGAGTGGGGTTTTTCCCCCTCCCCTGAGTCGTCGGCCACGGCGGCGGCCGGGCCAGCGTCTCAGGCCATGGTGGCCAGGCCACTATTTTTTAAAAAAAAATTGAAGATGGGGTGGGGTTTTTCCCCCACCCCTGAGGCGCCGGCCCCGGCGGCGACCGTGGCCGGCGGTGGCCTAGCCACGGTGGCCAGGCCACCGTTTAAAAAAAAAAATTTTAAATTGGGGGGGTTTTTCCCCCACCCCTGAGGCATCGGCCAGGGCCATGGTGGCCAGGCCACCGTAAAAAAAATAGTAGGGGGGTTTTTCCCCACCCCTTGGTCTTCGGCCACGACGGCGGCCATGGCTGTCGTCTCAGGCCGCGGCCATGGCCAGAGACGACGGCCACGGTTCTCTGGCCACGGCCGCCGCTGTGGCCAGCGGTGGCTTGGCCACTAGCCACCGTTTATTTAAAAAAAATAGTAGGAGTTGTGCCTTTCATTTTCATGACTGTTTCTCACATGTGGCTTTAGAGAATTAGCATGATACATCATGTTGGTTCAATAAGCTGCCAAGCCTATTTTATTTCTTTATAGCTGTTTATGCAATAATATTTGTGCATTTGTAGTTATGTATAATTGACAAGAATTTATGAATAACAAGCATTGTCTTCGGATTTCAATATTAGTAATCACAGCACTATAACCTTTAGACCCGTTTGAGAATTTGTAAGCCTTAGTCTTGCAAATTCTCAAATTGTCCTGGTGGACAGTTTGAGAATATTTTTTGTGACATGTTAGTCTGCTAGTAATCATCGTGGGGTGAGATTTCGGTTTGCATTTCTCATACGTTCTCCTAGTGTGGCTTATATACCACACATTTAGGAGAACATATGGGGAAATGCTGCCGAAATTTCAATGTTGCCGATCGATGATAATTAATAGCAGAATAACATATCACAAAAAATATTCTTGAATGGGATAGGGCCTTACCTTGTAGACATGGAGTGAAGGTAGAATTATTTAAGACACTTGAATTGCTTGTGAAGTCTATGATTAAACGCACCGCATTGCGGCCCGACCCAACTCAAGCCCTCATTAGCCATGAACCTGTGCCTCGGTCCTTGCTAGCACAGCAATTTTCGTAATTTGCAGGGTAGTACCTTAGTTATCTAAAAAAATTGCGTACTTATAAATGATTTAATTGGTTGTAATTAACCTTAGTTGTGTAAAAGAAATAATTTAGTTATATATGTATTAATACTAATATAGTTTTATTTTTTGGTTTTTTAATGCTTTACCAGACTTTGTATAAGTCGGACAAAAATGAGCGGGACTCGCTCATGGATGTATGCAAGGATAAAAGATGGCTTGCTGAATCCAGATTTTCTGAATGGATTGGAAGAATTTATCGCATTTGCATGTAGCCAACCTGAATGGATGGATGGGCCTAGGATTAGGTGCCCATGCAACTTCCACAGGTGTCAGAATAAAGCCTACAGAGATGTGGAAACTGTTAAGGTGCATTTGTGTAAGAAGGGTTTTGTTCCTGATTACTATGTTTGGTACTGTCATGGTGAACCAGAGGATATTCCGGTAGCTGTTATAGGCCAACAAGAGTCAATTCCCGTAGATGAACCATTTGTGAATTTAAACACATATGAACAAATGGTGATGAATTCGGGTAATGACTTCAATCAGAATACATTTATGGAAGAACCAAATCCAGAAGCACAACAATTTTACGATATGTTGAGTGCTGCAAATCAAGAATTGTATCCTGGGTGTGAGGGTCATTCCCAGTTCTCTACAGCTGCTCGAATGTTGAATATTAAGGCAGAACATCGATTATCAGAAAAGGCGTTCAATTCTGTAGCTGAGTTAATCAAAGAAATTTTGCCAAATGATAATGTTGCCGCAGACAGTTTTTACGCAACAAAGAAGTTGTTGCGTGGGCTTGGGCTCCCAGTTAATAAGATCGATTGTTGCTTGAACAATTGTATGATATTTTGGGGTGAAGACTCAGAGCTGAGATGGTGTAAGATTTGTGGGCAATCGAGGTTCAAAAACACCGAAGGAGGAGCCGGTACAAGTAGGAGGAAAAGTGTGCCTTACAAGAGGATGCATTACTTTCCTCTTACCCCACGCCTGCAGAGATTATATAGATCTGAGGCAACAGCTGCTGATATGAGATGGCATGCCGAACATGAATCTAAAGAGGATGAAATGCGGCATCCATCAGATTCAAAGGCTTGGAAGCATTTCAATGAAAATCATCCTGATTTCGCTGAAGATATAAGGAATGTGAGATTAGGTCTTTGTACCGATGGCTTCCAACCATTTGGTCAAGCGGGGCAACAGTATTCATGTTGGCCTGTGATACTGACTGTATATAACCTTCCTCCGTGGAAGTGCATGAAAGATCTGCAATGTTTTTAACCGTTTTGGTTCCAGGACCATCAAATCCAAAGGAAAAGATTGATGTCTTTCTGCAACCGTTGGTGGCCGAATTGAAAATGTTGTGGGAAACAGGAGTGGTAGCCTACGACATTTCTATGAAACAAATTTCTTAATGAGAGCTGCTTTGATGTGGACAATAAGTGATTTTCCGGCATATGCAATGTTGTCTGGTTGGAGCACTGCTGGACGTCTGGCATGCCCTCATTGCATGTATGATTCGGATGCATTTACATTGCAGAAGAGTGGTAAGCAGTCATGGTTTGATAACCATAGGAAGTTCTTGCCCCAAATCATCCTTACAGGCGTAACTTGATCGCCTTCCGGAAGAACAAAGCAGTCACAAAATTTGCCGAACCGGTTAGGTCCGGCACGGATCTATTTGATTCTATAGAGCATTTGGGGTTGATGTATGCATGGGAACCAGATGCAGATAGAATAAATAGCCGTATATGTAAAGAACATAACTGGAAGAAGCGAAGTATATTTTGGGATTTGCCTTATTGGAGCACAAATCTCATCCGGCACAACTTGGATGTTATGCATATCGAGAAAAATTTCTTTGATAACATATTTAACACGGTGCTAAACATCCCGGAAAAACAAAAGATACTGCAAAGTCAAGAGAAGAACTTAATCAGTACTGCAGAAGAGGTGATTTGAGAAGGAGTGCCGATGGGACCTATCCTAAAGCATGTTACACTCTTGACAGAAATTCACGAGAAGTTTTATGTAACTGGCTTAGAGGGTTAAAATTTCCAGATGGTTATGCCTCAAATATCGGTAGGTGTGGACATGCATAAGCTCAAGTTGTTCATGCATAAGCATCAAGTTGTTCGGCATGAAGAGCCATGACTGCCATGTTTTCATGCAACGATTATTACCTATAGCTTTTCGTGAGTTGCTTCCGCAACATGTCTGGAAGGCATTACGGAGCTCAGCTTATTCTTCAAGGAGTTATCTGCCGCAGTCATTACTTCTGCATCCATGGCAAGGCTTGAGGAGGAAATTCCAATTATTTTATGCAAGCTTGAGCGAATATTTCCTCCCAGTTTTTTTGACTCAATGGAGCATTTACCGGTTCACTTGCCATACGAAGCGAGCATAGCTGGTCCCGTGCAGTATCGCTGGATGTATCCTTTCGAGAGGTAAATATATACATCATTAAGATGTTGACATTTCAAATATTATTTCATTGCTTGAAAAATTGGTTAATTTTTGTTCAACTTTACATATAGGTATCTTAAGAAGTTAAAAAATAATGTGCGTAATAAGGCAAGGGTTGAAGGTTCTATATGCAATGCACACTTGGTCGAAGAAGTTTCAGCTTTTGCCTCGCATTACTTTGAGGGTCACGTCCACACGAGGAGCCAAAATCTTGGTCGTAACGATGACGTATGTGTGGACGAAGGAGAACCTAATGACGGTAGAATATCAATTTTTAAAGCTATCGGCCGTTCATTTGGTGGGCAGAAGTCAAGAAATCTTAGCGATATGGAGTATAATGCAGCACATTATTACATCCTAATGAACTGTAGAGAAGTCGATCCATATATTGAGTAAGTGTATACTTCAATGCTAAATTGAAAATTTAATTTAAATTACAATATACCATAATATTTAATTGCTAACATAGTTTTCATCCTTTCATCCCATAAGGATGTTTGTGATAGACAACGACAGATGAATCCCGACATCAGTCAAGTTGCAATTGGGCAGAAATTAGAAACGGAGTTTGCTTACTGGTTTTATGAATTTGTGAGTAGTATCACTCAATCAATTTCAATAATGGCTTTTATTTTTTGAATTGGATGTGAATAGCTTATTAATTTATAGGTAAACGGTCCATGGTCCACAACCGACAATATTTTCATTAAATGTCTATCGCAATGGCCATTGAAGACCGTAACAACCTCTACTGGCTATTTTGTAAATGGGTACAAATTTCAGATTGAACGATTAGCAGCTTCAAGAGGCACGCAGAACTGGGGCGTGTGTGTAAAGGAGAAAGTGTTGGAGCAAATATGCAGGATTATTATGGAAAGTTAGTAGAGGTGGTTGAAGTTGAATATCCCGGTTGGCCTATGAAACGAACCGTATTGTTTCGTTGTGATTGGTTCGATCCGATAGTTCCTGTGGGCAAAAGGGTTCATAACGACTACAATTTGGTTGAAGTGAACCATCGACGAAGATTGCAGAAATATGACCCATTCATCCTTGCATCCCAAGCTCAGCAAGTCTTTTACTGCGGATATCCAAGTTTGCGCAACGACAAGCGAGATTGGTGGGCCGTTTCTAAAATCGTCCCACGTTCAACAATCGTATTAGAGGAGAGTTCATCAAGTCAATCAGCCGAGTGCCCTGCATTTCAAGAGGATGAGATGGAAATGCATGCAATTGAGGACGACACAAGGGCTCCTGAAACATCACTTAGAGATCCAAATGGTGATGTCCAAGAAATTGCGGATGCAAATGTTCGGTTTCCTTTCCGATGATAATGAAACTGATCGCAGTCCGATACGGCATCGGATGTTGAACCAACATTTCACGAAACAAATGACAACCGATTAAACATAGAGGTTTTTTAAAATTTAACTTTTTTTTATAAGTGTTAAATTTTTACATAGTCAATCATTAATCGTAATTTAATTGTGAATCTTTAGTATTTTCAGTATGAGGGCAGAGGTAGATCTACCGACGACGGATGGAGTGAGCAGGGACGTAGCCCTGCGCATCAGATCACATGAGCGTCGGAGATGGAGAGTTTGGATCTCCAGCACATCGCACAGCCTTCGATCTCTCCAGCAGTCGCATCCTAGTATTACCATCTAGCCGATCGGCACAGACCTCCGAGAGTTCTTCCACCTTGGCCGCACCGTACTTCGACTTGATGCTCAGGGCTGTAAGTATATACTAATTAAAAATATATGTTTATGTTTTTAAGTCATTACTTATAAACATGCATTTTTTTAACAGATTTATTGAGCAGCATCATGTATCCAGCCACATCAGCGCCGTATTTCAGAGGCGTGCAGATCCCAGTGGCTACGATTGGCGCCACGTATCGCCAGCCACGAGGGAGTTTTATTTTTTGAGTTTCAGGTAAACTTATTAAATACAATTTATCACTGATATAAAATTTCTTAATCTTAATAAATTCAGAAACTAACTGTTTATTTTAATGCAGAAAAAGTTTACGTGGGATCCTGCCAGCCATGATGCCATTAGGGCAGCATGGGAGGCTCTGACGGGACGCCGATACTCCGACATGCTTCATCGTTGGAGGTCATCGGGTCAGCGTCCTGCGCATGTGCCAGAGGGTATTTGGCACGAGTGGCAGCAGGCCTGGCAGTCCGATGGCTGGCGCAGGAGGTCCGCATCAGCCAGCACGAACCGCCGATCTGAGAAGGGCGGTCCTGGCACGGGTCTCTCCGCCATACTTCGGGCTCCATTTCGATTCAGGAGCACAGACGGCGTATGGTAAGAAAACATAAATATTTAATTACTATTTAGTTATTTACAAATATTTTTATTAATATCAATTTTTTGTTGTTATAGTCTGAGCAGGAGGGCGGAGATCCTGGTGAGTTTCGTCTATTCAGGGCGACACACACCAGGAGGGACGGTTCCTGGGTCGATACGCGATCACGGGAGGTTGCGGTAAGAAATTAGATTTATGTAGTATCTGTTTAATTTCTAAAATTTTATTTAAAGAAATTTATTAACTCATTTATTGTTGATTTTATAATTCAAAGACACGAGTCGAGGAGCTTCGCTCCCAGGCATCGCAGGTCGACTCCACTGATGGGGAGACGCCCGTCGAACTCTCAGCAGAGGAGAGTCGACGTGTGTTTTTGGAGGCTGTTGGTGCCCAGCCACGAGACCGCAGGGTCTATGGTCTGGGCACTAGAGCTTCTACATATTTTCCCCATCAGGCCTCCAGCTCGCGATATTCTGCGATATTCCTCCGAGCGTTTAGACGACTTCGCAGATCTATCATGGAGGAGGTTCGTAAGGAGGTTCGACAGGACGTTCGGTAGGAGGTTTGACAGGAGGTTGAGCACGAGTTCGAGTAGCATACGGGAGGCCTTCAGCAGGAGCTTGCAGACGTGCGAGAGTAGATACGTCATTGCAGGATATGGTTAGCCGCTGTCGCAGGATTTCCAGCCTCCACGTGATCGTGCAGATTCTTGATGTATTTTTTTTTTACTTTTATATTTTTTACATTAAACTTCAAATTTTAATATATAATTATTTTTGAAATTGAATGATGATGTTTGGATCAATATGAGTGAATGTTTGATCAATATTTAAATGTAACGAAATTGTATTAACCATTTTAATTTTTAATATTTTATTTTTTTAAAAAAATTAATTAGCGATGCATTAGCGATTGAAATTGCATCGCTAATATTTCTAAAATATTATTATTAAATATTGCGACGCAATGACCTGGTGTCGCAATATTTTAAAAAAAATTTAATTAGCGACGCATTAGCGACTCAAATTGCATCGCTAATATATCTAAAATATTATTATTAAATATTACGACGCAACTAAATGCGTCGCAATATTGTGACGTAATTGAATGTGTCGCAAATTTAATAATAATATTTTAGAAACATTAGCGATGCAATTTCAGTCGCTAATGCATCGCTAATTAATTTTTTTTTAAAATAAATTAATTATTTAGCGACTCAATTGCGATGAGGCTTTCCATCACAAATATTTAAAAAAATTAATTTTAAATTTTGCGATACATTAGGATGCATCACAATATTGCGACGCATTTGTTGCGTCACATAGAGTCGCTGTTAAGCGACACAATTGCGACAAAGTGAGATTGCGACAATCATCGTAGCGATGTCGTTATTGCGTGTGACCCATTGGCCCTTTAACATGTTGGCAATAATCATGCCCTAATCATAGACCCTAGGAATGATTGGACAACTCTTTGTCCAAGTCACCAACATGATTATAGATCATGAGAGGCCTCTAGCAAAGCATCATGACCACCCAACTGTCAAAGGTTTTGTTGACGTGATCATCAACACCTATCCATGAACAATTACCGTATGATCAAATCCTTTCGTCACATATCCCAGATCAATTAGTGGTATAGAATGTGTCAACCCTGTAATTGATCTTGTTTACTTGATCTCAGAAAAATTGACTCATATGAATTAGAACTTCGAAACCATTTCGAATTCCAACTCAACCTTGCAAGGATTTAATAATCAATTTAATCCATCAAGTGGCCATGGGATATAACCCTTTCTATCAAGGAAGATGAATCCTATCTTGATCAAACATCATCTTCGTGTGCTTCATGTCATACCCAACCGATACCATATTTGCCACCCATGGCTAGAGCGATGTTTGGATGCCGTCAAAGCATGACATTCCACACATGAGATGCAATGAAGATCTCAAGTCAAAGGATCACTCATACCACCATCATTAGAGATCAACCATCGACACTATATAGAATATCCATATGGGATCTCTATACGGGTCATCCAATGCATCGTTACAATAACGAGCATCCACACACCTATCCAAGTATCTTCATACTTCAGCTTATGAAATTAGCTGCTCATCCCAAGGGTGAGGATATGAAATGTGTGTTAGTCTCACGGTGTTCGATGGTGTCCAGTCCCATCTACACATCGACTAGGGAAGTTTAAAGAATCAAACCATAACGTGCAATTTGAATCTCATAATTTGTAATCTCTATTACAAATTCCATATGCACGGTTCACATTCTTTGGACTTTATCTCACAGACAAATATATCAAATAAAAGACATCTGGATAGATAAAGAAACCATTTTATTTGTATTCATAGAATGTATACAGCATTCAATCCAATTGGATCTAGGGCATACACTAACAGATCAACAGTCTCCTCCTCAAGCCTGCATAAAGGGCACGTAGGCTGGATCGTCATACCCTACCCAAGAGCAGGGAACAAGTAGGAAGGCAGTCCCAAGCTAGCTTCCAAATGAACACCAAACTCTATGGTGAATGGGAATCTTCCAATCCAAGAGACATCCAGCATATGCCTAGTCTATGGCCTATACTCCTTTATAATATCCCTGATCGAAGCATGAGTCATATAGGATCTCCTCCACAGTCTAATGTCCAAGGCATAGTCCGAAATAAGTGGAATGGAAAGAATATGCCGGGATAGCTCCTCACCGAAAAGAGTGGCAACATGGGAGGTATGCCAAACTGTGCGATCCTGAGCAATTAAGTCAGTAACTCTCATGCCACTAGTAATGTCAGTGCTAACAAAAGTAGGCCATCAGGACAATGGAAGATCAGCCAGCCACGTATCCCTGAGCACATCAACAAAAGTACCATCACCAATCATCCATGAGACACAAGATAGCATAGCCAGAGCAAGATGACACACCTCTTTCCAGAAGAAAAGCAGCCACGAGTAGGCTGGGGAGCTGTATAAGTGGTCCAATCTCTATATTTTGCATGCATGAACAAACTCCACAAACAGTCTGGATCAAGCAAGAATCTCATCGCGTGCCTAGCAGTCAATGCCACCCTTTTCACAATGAGGGACTAGATCCCAAGCCCTCCCTCCGAAATCGGCATACAGACAGTATCCCATGCCAGAAGGTGGATCTCGTGACCATCCAGCATCGATCCCCAAAGGAAGTCTCTAAACCATCTCTCCATCCGCCTCAAGAAAGTCATCGGAATGACTGCATTAGATAGAATGTAGAGGAGAAGAGAAGTGAGCACTGAGCGAATAAGGGTGAGCCTGACCATCATAGATAACCCTGTGACTTGCCACCCATCCAAACAAGCATAGACTCGACACTCAAGATCAGTAAAATTAGAACACCGCGGCCTTCTTCCCATAATGGGAATACCCAGATAAGATAACTGATCAGCCTGAGCAGAAATCCCCAAAATTTGCTTAATGGTCTTCCTCAAAGAAAGGTTGGTCTTCAGACTGAAGCTAATCATTGATTTGTCTAAATTAACTTTCTGTCCAGAAGCCCTATAGTAAGACTGAGTAACTAAAGCAAAAGCCAGCATTACTAATAGTGACCCTCCCCAATAGGATACAGTCGTCAGCAAATAGCAGAGAGATAGCAAGGGCCCTTGGGGACCCGCACTATAAGGAACAATAGCAGAGGCCTACTAAGCCTGGTGTAGAGCCCTAGAAAGAGCATCCGCTAAGAGAATGAACAGGAAAGGGGAGAGGGGACATCCTTGCCTGAGACCTACAGCAGAATGGAAGTAGTCCATCTGGCCACTATTAATAATGATAGAGAAGGACGACCGATGAACATAGGCCCTAATCCAGGCAACAAAGAGCTCAACAAACCCAAACTCCTGAAGAGATCTGTATAGGAACTCCCAACTCACTCTATCATAAGCTCTTTCCATGTCCATCTTAATAGCCATCAAGCAGTGACGAGTAGGAGCTCTATGGAGGTCATGCATAACCTCTTGAGCTAAGAGGCATTGTCTGAGATGCACCATCCTCTGAGAAAAGCCCCCTACTCAGGAGAATAATGCGAGGAATTACCAGTCTCAGGCAAAAAACCAAGAGTCGAGCACAAATCTTATATAGGGTAGTGCAGAGACTGATAGGATAGAAGTGTTGTGGCTTAGAAGCATCAAGCCGTTTTGGCACTAGGGCTATAAGAGTCTGATTCCAGTCAGGAGGGAGAGTGTTGGCTCGAAAGACTAGATGGATGGCCTGTAGAACATCCTATCTCACAATAGCCCAGTAGTGGCAAAGAAGAAAGGAGGAAACCCATCAGGTCCTAGAGCCTTATCAGGACCAAGGTTCCATAACGCCACCCAAATCTCCTTCGAAGTAACTGGCCTGGTGAGAAAGTCATTCTCTGCCTTAGTGACCTTAAAGGGGGTCAGCACAGGACACACAGGGAACCTATCACTTGAGATCTCGGTCCACCATGATGAAAGAACTGAATAAGCTGGTCCCCAATAACCTCAATGTTGTCCTGGACATTACCCGCCTCATCGACAAGCCGCTGAATCCGATTAGCCACTCGGCACTTTAAGGTGGCATGATGGAAAAATCTAGTATTTGATCACCCTCCTTAATCCACTGAATATGGACCTTTGCCTCCAATAAATCTCCTGCTGCCGGAGGAGGGAGTGGTGGAGAGCTAGGCTGGACCGAAGAGAAGTAAGGTTAGAATCATGAAGACAGCCATACCGATCTTCCTTATCCTAGAGTGAAGTAATAATATTCTCAACCTGCTCAACTTGCCTGACAATGTCTCCGACCTCATCTCTATTCCATCTGGAAAGTCTGCGCCTCGCCAATTCAAGACACCGAGATAATCTGTAAGTAGCATTCCCTCTAATAGGAATACGCTAGACCTGAGAAATTAAGGACCAAGCTACAGAATAAGAAGTCCAAAATTCTTAAATTTAAACTGACCCTTTTTCTGAATAGCTACATCAGTGGTTATTAAGATAGGACAGTGATCAGAGGCAATCCTAGATAAACGAGTGACAATGGTAGAAGGAAAGGGCTGAATCCAATTGGCTATGGCCAAGACCCTGTCCAACCGTTCTGACACTCTAGCAGAGCCATGACAGTTATTGTACCAGGTGAATTGGACACCCTAAAACCCCAAATCTAGAAGATTAGCAGAGGCTATGAAAGTCCGAAACTCATAAATACCCATAGTCTTCATGAATTGCCTGCCCCTTATCTTCTCATTAGCCTCCATAATTCAATTAAAATCTCTAACACACAGGGCAGGAATGACCTGAGAAAGCAAAGATAGATCTCATCCCAAAGAACCCGATGTATCCAGAAATCAGTACTGGCATAAACACCCAAAAGGAGCCACGAGATCGACGATCCTTCTGAAATAACAAGGGCAACTTGCTGACCACAAAGATGAAAAGCATCCACTCTAATATCAGCAAACCTCCACAAAGCCATGATGCCTCAAGATAAACCATCAGACTCTATAGCATAAGAAGACCAGGATCTAGATATCTGTCTTCTGACCTGAGCCAGACTATCCCCTGACAAGCGAGTCTCCAACAAAATACAAATATCACAACTGTGAAGCTGCATCAGCCTCCCAAAAGAGGAGTGAAATGAAGGTTTCAGGGCTCCTCTGACATTCCATATAAGGATCTTCATTCAGAAGGGGGGGCCCTCCACATACCCTGACATCTCAGCAACAGGTGAACAACTATCAAGAAGCACGCCCTCCAAGGGACGCTAGTCCTGACTATCCATAACCTCTACTGTGGCCTCCATCTGAATGGCCTTCTTGAGTAGAGAAACTACCGAATCATGGGATCATCTCTCCTCCTACATCAGCTGGGAGGCCTCTGTGGGACCATCTGAGACATGCACCTCCATAGTCCGATTAACCTTGGACCCATCTCCCAAGAAGGTCACAGGCCCATTCAGCTCATCCATGGGCGCTGAGAAGGTGAAAGAGGAATGCACCATGCTTTTACCTTGGCCAGTGATTTTCCCCTTCCCTTTCAAGGTTTTGGAAACAATCCTTAGCGCCAGAGTTTCCATAGGACAGGCCTACTTAAGTGGGCCCGGATTAGGTTCTTTACGGCCCTTCGGCCTACCAGTCGATTTGTCAGAGCCTAGTAGGGTAAATGGGTTGGCAGCTGTGTTCAAAGTGAACTGCTACAGATGGTTTTCAGGCCTAATTGAAGTCTCAAAGACAACCGGCATAGCATACAGAACCTGGGCCACAGCTGTCTCAGACATCAAATTCTCCAGCAATACATGAGACCTCCCAGCTAACCATCCCCATGAACCTCCCCCGACAACTTCTCCCTACTACACCCATCATGCTGCATCACTGGGCCAAGGCCAACAGAGCCAACCACAGCAGCCCTCCTCCCCGACTATCGACGGCTAACCTCTTCGGAGTCTGCCAGCAAGCAGAAGACTCGGCCTCAACTTGCTAGAGCTTCGAAGCAGAAGCAGCATCCAGAGGAGGAGGAGATTGCCGACGATGGAGGGCAGCCATCCAAGGCCCGAATGCCAGGCTTTCTGGAGAGGAAGCACCTGACGGAGAAGGAGGACAGCTGCCGGCAGGGTGCACCGAACCACAGGCTTAGAAATGCCCTCCAAATGTTCGTAAAAACTGCTGCCAGAACGGAAGAGCAGAGCCTCACACCCTGGCCCCCGGCCGCAGGGGTTTGCTCAGATCAACCCGGACACAGGCGCGAGTAAACCCCCCGTGCTTCCTTTCCCTAGTTGCAGCATCAAGGAACAAGAAGACTCCGGCAACAGAGAGGATAGAGCTCATGATCTCCTCTGTCCAGTACTCGATCGGGAGTGATGGCAGGCGAATCCACAATAGAGCAGAGGACAAAGAACCTTCGGAAGGCACGAACTATGGACGCCAATCCTCCATTGCAATCACCTGCCCATTGGCCACCCATGGTCTGCCGAGAGCTAGCTCTTTTGCTGAAGGGTCGAAGAAGCGTAATAGGTAGTGACGATGGGCCAGGCTGACAGACTTAACTTCGTCGAAAATCCCTGCTCGACGGAACTCCCGCATGATTGCCTCAGTCGGAACCCAACGCGAAAGACTCTGAGCGATTACCGTCTTCATCCTCCAATCAGAGGTTTCATCCTCCAAAGCCCGGGCCGGAGCCTGGATAACATTTAGAAACCGCCATTCCAGGGCCCAAACTTCCGCCGAATAAGGTGAAGAAGTCATCCACTCAAAGCGACTATCGAACCCTCGATTCCATGCTCTTGCCTCAGTCTTGCCCCCATCTGAGGCCACTGGGTTTGCATTCGAGGTAGGAGCCATCATCCAAAGGAGAGCAAAGCAGTCCGGCAATGATGATCACCGGAGATCAGCCGCACAGATCTGGGAACATGAATCTTGAAGCACACACTGAACAGAGCGCTCGATCGCCAGACACATGAACTTTAAAGCACACTACAATGTAGCACTTTTCAATGTGCGTAAGCATATGGAATTCATGTATTACATTTTATTTTAGTAGATGCTTAGTATGCTATTTTGTAAATGTAGTTAAAAAGAAATGCAGTATGTTATTTCATACTTAAAATTGAAAAGATATATTTATGATATTCATCATGCATATTTTTTGAACTTGCATCATTCTTTACTTAGATTTATTGAAATAAAATATTGTATACTATTTGATTTAATTATAATAGGTGGAGTGTTACTAGGTTATTAAGCTTATTATTGTTATTTATTTAATGTTTTCAAATTTAAGGGCTGAGAAGTGAATTGGCTAAAGATTCAATTGAGCAATTAAAGGCAAGGATAGCCTTTTATATGTATAGACTGCTTTTAATCTTGTTTCAGCACATAATAAAATATGCTTTTAAGGATTATGTGTAACTATAAGAATGTATCGGTTGCACAATTGGCTCGATTATAATCTATATGTTTTATGAAATGATTGTAAAAATTTCTTGGCAGGTGGATTAACCTTGTATACTTGTGAGGCCAATCTTATAAGTATACGGTAGTTGTTATGCATCGAGTTTGACTGAGTTCGAAGCGTGACAAAATCTCATGAATTCAAGGAGTTGAAAGAAAGGAGAGCAAGCAGATTGGTGGCACTACTACTTCTATCTATGGAGAAGTAGGTGATGGACCAAATCCAATCATAACAAACACCAGGAGCCCATTTATTGTGTTCACTAGTCCATATGGGTCATATTTATAACAATGAAAATCTCATTCATAAAAAACTAGTAAGGTAGATATTATTTGAACTCTCTAATTTTACATAAGTATTTAGGATATTTGTAGTATATAGTCGTTATGAGACTAAATATTTACCAAATTTATCTCAATTTTGATAATATTTGCAACAACTTAGGATCCCACTCAAAAAGATCTTGCAAAGAATTATAATTTGAGCTTTTCAATTTTTAATAAATATTTTGAATTTTTTCAATACATAGTAATATGAGACTAACATTCATCATGGGCTCACACATGCATAAAGCAAGAGGCATGGCGCCCTTTTGTGTACAAGAAGAAGGAAAAGTCTTTGTACATCGCCTTCGGTGCAACAAATTCTACGTAGGCTGCACCACCCCTCCTTATTGGTTCACGTGGCCTGATGCTATGGAACGAAAGAGCAGGGATATAATATAACGTTTTGATCATGACATCCATTAAAAGCCGTCCAGCCTTATTTTGAAATTGATGTGCAGATAAAAATACCCTTTTTCTCCAGCCTATTTCTACCCGTTGGTTTGCTTGGATTATATCTGATGGAAAACTCTTTCTGATTCTAAACCATTCTTCATCATTTTGTCTTTCGATTGTAATGAATCAGTCCAAGGTTTGAGCAAGATCCTTCTTCCTCGCTCTAAGAGTCCGGTCTAAGAATTTCATCTTGTTTTCGTTGGTGATATAGGCTTCTTCATTGCTAAGAAAAAGTGCTTAAAAAAGTATTTTGATTTTTAGCCGAAAGAAAATATTTCTGTTTGGAGGCTAGAATACCTAGCTACAAAAGACTTCATTAACTTTAGGAGAAAATATTATCCCCTAAAGAGAGTAAAAAGCCTATCTTTTTATAGTTCCTTTATTACACCAACTATTTTGATCGTTAGAGGAAGTTAATGCATTAGGAAACCGTTTAATACTCAAATAGCATCCCTGGCATGTTATGACAATATTAATTATTGATTGATTTAATTATACTAAATCGAGGATAACATATGCATATCTATTGATAACTAGTTTCATTAAATATCTTATTATGGGTTAGGAAATATGATATAAGATGTTGCTTCATCACGAGTTAAAATGTAATATAAGACTTCTGACTTGTTAGAACATGATAGCCTTGACATGAGACAAGCGTATAGTTATCAAAATAGATTTAATATTATAAAATGCGAACATGATTGAATTATAATTGGATATAATTTTGTGGCTTATTGAATGTTTACAACTATATTGACAATATGTGTTTGCTTGTATTACCAAAACTTTTGATGTTCATTAGTTTTATTGTGCATCTATATATGATTGAAATTAACTTATGAAAATGTATATTAATACTCACTGGACTTTGTGTGCTCATTAAATTATTTTTTTATTTTAAAGAAACATCGACTTAGAGGTTGACATGCTATTATTTTTGGGATGTGCGCGCGCTTAGATAGAATGTTGTCAATGTTATAATAAAAAATAGAATATAACTTTTGAATAGAAAAAGTGTTTATAAATTAGAATGATTGTAAATTTGCGTGGTTTGTTAATAGCAATATAAAATTTTGTGATAAATTAACGTTATTTGGAAACTTTTGTATATTGGACTTTTGTTTATTAAGAAGCTGTAGCTCAGTCTTTTGATTAAATACTCGGATAAGATCCAGTGATGGTTTTAATAAAATTTATAACTTAAAAATTTCAAAATGAACATGCAGCTTTATAAAATATCTATATAAATTATATATATATATTTGAAGGCCAAACAAATTTTTAAGGATTATGTGGTTTTGTTGCTGCCAAATCACTTCCAAAGAGCGTCGGATAAGAAAGGAACGTTAGGGGTTTTCCGGAAGATGACAAGACTACCTCATTTAGCCAAAACCTACAATAAAAGTTTCGGACCGGTGGTTCCGGCGCAGATCCTCCGATGCTCAAGTTAGCGGTTTGGAGAACACTAGTAAAATGCGATAATGGAAAATCAAGTCCCCCTCCTCCTTGTGAGTCAGGGTTTTTATATACCTGTTCGGAGGTCCCTCTTACCCTTCGTAGATAACCGTCGGATCATGTCTTCCATCAAGATTGGCTCCATAAATGGTAGGTGGGCGCATAACTGCCTAACGCACACCATGAATATCAGCAACTGCCCATAGTATATCGGTAACCGCCCGTGATCTTGGCAAAAAGCGGGTTGGCAGTCTACGTGGTAGTCTTAGGTGCTTTAAATCATCGGACACAATATTCGAAATTGGTTCGACCAAAACTATGGGCCAAGAGAATGTAAGGAGAGACTTGAGGCCGAGGCCGAAGCAAGACTCGAGGCTGAGGCCAAGGCTGAGGCAGGGCTCGAGAACGAGGCCGAGGCGGAAGACATGCCGAGGCCGGGATAGGGCTCAAGGACAATGCTGAAGCTGAAATGAAGTCCACGCTGAAGCCGAGGTGAAGTCCGAGGCCGAAGCCGAGGACGAGGCCGGGACTCGCCGCCAAATTATTACTTGGCTCCGAGAATCATGCAGACTGTTACCCCACTGCCTAGAGGCATGATCAGCCACATCAGATGCCCTTCCACCCCTGAAATGGATGGGCGTACAACCACCAGCAAAAGGGGCATTATATTACCTGGTGGCCGGTCATCGTGCGCTAGCGGCTACAAAGAGGGCACGTGTTACTGAAGGGCATACTTCTTTGATGAGGCATCAGGTGCTGCAACGCCACCGCCTCATCCATTCTGGCCATTGAGATCAAGTGGGATTCTCCTTGTATTGGCCCAGATGGCAACCCAAGAGGGGGGTGAATTGGGTTCTTAAAAAATTTAACCTTTTAAAACTATGTGCTTGGAGATAGATGAAATTAATGCAATGCGAATGTTAAGTACAACCAAGGAGATAGAGAGAGATAATCAAAGCACGGCAAACACAAAGGTTTTATAGTGGTTCGGTGTATCCAACACCTACGTCCACTCCCAAGATCCACTTGGGTCCACACTATAATCCTCTTGATTACAGTCGAGTTGTTTTACAAGATCACAACTCAAACTTGTTGTTTCCCAGGGATCACAACGAACCCAGCCGGTTTTCCGGGCTCACCAGCACAAAACCCTAAACTCAAGCTAATCTAGCTTGACCCGAGGTATACTACCTCCACTAGTTCAATCCCCTTGATAGAACTAGCACAAACAAGAAAGAATAATGTTTTTCAATAATACAAAGCTCCTCAAATGAGCGAATATTCAAAATGAATAAGCAAGGTTAGAAAAGCCTGTTTGAAGAGATTGGATTTGAGCTTTTCTTCTTTTCTTCTTTTCTCTTCTCTTTGGAGATGTTGAATCAGGCCTCAGCTTTGATTCGTTGCAAATGTTGCAGATGAGAAGTTGAAAAAACAAAGCTTTTTTCTTCTTCTTTTTGGGAATCCTCCGATTTTTCCAATATGAGCGCCTTGGATTTCTCTTTGAGCTTTTTGGAGTGGAAGGATTTGAGTTTGGATCTTTTCTCTTTGATTTCAGGCTCAAGACTTCTCGGATTTTTGATTTGTATTCACTCTATTTTTTTTTTTTTTTTTCAAACGAGCTTCTCCCCTTTTATAGATTTCTTTAATCCATTTTTGGTGAGAAAACTAGCCGTTGGAATGTACCTGGAAAGTTTTTCCAAACAAAATATATCCGTTAGAAGTTAGGTAAAAAGAAAATATTACCGTTAGAGCTGATCTGGCATTTTAAAATTGTTCCAGATAGGTTGGAGTCGGCTCCAACTTTTCAGGTGTCGGCTCCAAGTCGTTTATCCAAAAATAGAAAGTTCTGAGTTCGTCGAGGAGTCGGCTCGAAAAAGTTAGTGTCGGCTCGCCATACTCAGGTGTCGGCTCCAAAGACTGTAAGTGTCGGCTCCAGGTAGTCAAAAAAAACGTTCTGTCCCCGCATCGGAGTCGGCTCCAGACACTGTAAGTGTCGACTCCGAAACTCTGGGTGTCGGCTCCGAAACTCTAGGTGTCGGCTCCGGACCGTATCAAAAATCAGAAGAATTTGACTGGCCATGGGGTCGGCTCCAGATTCCTAGGTGTCGACTCCAGGCTCTGAAACTTTGAAACTTATATTTTGCAATTGATTCAAAACACGTTTCTTAATGCCTTTAAATCAATCAAATATTTTTAAGCCCTGAAACACTTATCAAATCTATTAGTAATCAAATAAATATACTCAATTCCTTTATTAATCATCAAAATCAATAATTGGGTCAACAATCTCCCCCTTTTTGATGATTATAAAAACATTGAGTATATGCATAGGATTCTTAAATCAAAATTTTAAGGAAGTGATCCTCACAAGTAAGCTCCCCCTGAATAAGGTAGCTCCCCCTATGAAGTTCAATTTAGCAATTGTTTTCCTTTTGCTTTTAGTGTTGATACTTAGAATTCAGTTATATCAATTTTCACTAGCTTATTTCCAATTACAATCAATACTAATTCAATGCATATACGACATAACTTTCTCCCCTTTTTTGTAATCAACAAAAAGGTTAAGAAGAGTTAAGTCAAATGATAAAATTGATAGATCAAAGATCAATTTCATTTATCAAAGGTCAAGTATTACAAAAGAAACTAACTTTCATCAAACATCAACACATCAAACAACATATCTCATTAAAAAAACTTGACTTCATTACATGAAAATTACAAATTGTTCTAATGATTCTTGTAAATGATCTAAAATCTTCCCATTCCATCACTTTGAGTAGCTACAAATTCTTTCAACTTCTATCAACAAAAGAGCAAGCAGTCATGATTTTATCTTGAAGCTCGGCATTGCATTTGGAGTAGGTCTCAGAATCTCCACAGATATCTTTAAGTTCTTCAAATATATTTTTCAGATCATTACTTAAGGAATCCGCAGATGAACTAAGAGTTGATTCTATTTTGCCAATGCGATCATCCAGGGAATAAAGGGTTTCTTTAAGATTCATAAACTTATTATCAAACTCAGTCTTCAATTCATCCTTCTGAGCAGCAAGCAATCTTTGAGTTGCTCCAATTGAAGGTCTGAAAAACCAACTGATGAAGTGGACTGAACATGAACTTGAGCGGGCAGGCAGGCAGGAACAGGACTGCTAGGCTGCGGAGAGGGAACCCTCACAGATGGTCCAGCCTCAAAAGATGCAGAAGGTCTAGGTTCAGGGGCTCTCTCATCCAAGCTGCCTTTCCTTTCCCATTGCCCGTTGATCTTAACAAATCCCATCCGATGCAAGGTGGCCAAACTGTAGTAATCAGTATGCCTGAGATTCTTAGAAGGTTCATTGTCTAATATCACAACACCTTGGCTCCTGAAAACCATAGTTAGCACCATGCCGTAGGGTAAGGATGATCTTCTTTTCCCTCCAGCCTCAGCCATATAAAATATCATCATTGCAGCTAAATTTATGGGTTGACTGGTCAACACACTGTCCATCACAACAATGTCTCGCTCGGAGACATACTCAAATCGACCGTTTTTGGAAATAATATTCTACTGCAAATATTGTGAAGTAATCTTAATTCCAAGGGCAGTTGGTTAGCCCTAATCTCCTCAAATTCTGTAACTTCTCTCCCTAACATCCTCGATAGAGCGGCTGACCTCTCACTGTGGATGTCGGCAACTAATCCAGTAATGGGAATGCTAAGGAGGTTTCCTAATTTCTGAAAAGTGAGATGGATCTTTTACCTCTGACTGAGCTCACGATTCCACCGTCACCTCTCGACAGATTGAAATAGAATTCCTTGACAAGAGCTGGATATGTAGGAACATCTAGAGAACACACTTTATCCCAGCCTAGTTCCTTGATTTGATTCCCAATAGAGAAGCCCTCGGATTGAAAGAACTCAAAATCAACTTTCCTACCCATTGTTATCACTCTCCCTGCTAGGGTATCTACCTGAGGAGATGAAGGGTCTGGATTGTCCGAAGCAGTTGAAGAGGAATCACTCGGAGACGGCTCGCGCACGGGTCCTCGCCGATCGTTTTCGGTACGGGCACTCCAAGCACTGATCCTCTCCTCTTAGGTGCCATTAGATCCTTAGGAAGGCTTGAATAGGGTGAATTAGAGATGGGGAGGCTTTGAGAGAGTTTGGGAGAGTTTGGAAAGGATTTGAGATGAAATGACGAGGTGTCGACTCTGCCCTAATAAAGTCGATTTGGGACCCCCAGGTGTCGACTCCCGCAAAGTCGGGTGTCGACTCCAAATCGCTAACACAGTCAGCGCTCGAACTGGAGTCGGCTCCACTTATACGGGTGTCGGCTCCAAGGTCAGGGACCGAGAGCGACACAGACAAGGTGTCGACTCCTCAAACTGAGGTGTCGACTCCACTGACAGTTTCAGAGAAAAATGAGATTCAAACAACTGAAACTTGTCACAATAGGTTCAATAAAATTTTGAAAAAATCTTTGGAATATGAGGAACAAATTGCTCAATGACTAGATAATTTGTCCTTAAAATTATGAAAGAATATCAAGAAATTAATAGAAATCTAGATAGTCATTCCTTAGAGTTTCAAAATCATTCCAAAGGGTCACAAATCCCTAATTCACCTCTAAGATAACAAAATCTTTCTTCACTCAAAGGTTTTGTAAATATATCAGCTAATTGTTCTTCAGTATTAACATAATCAAGACAAATTTCATTATTAGCTACATGTTCTCTTATAAAGTGATATCTAATTTCAATGTGTTTTGTTCTTGAATGTTGAATTGGATTTTTAGTTAAATTAATTGCACTTGTGTTATCACATCTAATTGGAGTTTTATCAAGTGTTATGCCATAATCTTCAAGTTGTCTCTTAATCCAAAGGATTTGAGCACAGCAACTTCCAGCTGCAACATATTCTGCTTCAGCAGTTGATAATGCAACCGAATTTTGCTTTTTGCTAAACCAAGAGATTAAGTTACATCCTAAAAATTGACATGCACCACTTGTGCTTTTTCTATCTAATTTACATCCAGCATAGTCGAATCAGAATATGCAATCAAGTTTAATGTTGAGTCTCTAGAATACCATAAACCTACATTTTTAGTTCCACTTAAATATCTTAAGATTCTTTTTACAGCAATTAAGTGAGATTCTTTAGGTTCAGATTGAAATCTAGCGCATAGACAAACAGCAAACATGATATCTGGTCTACTAGCTGTTAAGTAAAGAAGAGATCCGATCATACCTCTGTAATATTTTTGATCTACTTTCTTACCATCTTCATCTTTGTCCAATTTGCATGAAGGGCTCATAGGTGTTCCAAGTGGTTTGATTGACTCCATTCCAAACTTCTTGAGAAGTTCTTTTGTGTATTTTGCTTGATGAAAATTCCCTCTTTGCTTTGCTTGATTTGAAGTCCTAGGAAGAAATTGAGTTCTCCCATCATGCTCATCTCAAACTCACCCTGCATTAACTTAGCAAATTCTTGACATAACAGATTGTTAGTAGCACCGAATACAATATCATCAACATATATTTGTACTACTAATAAATCCTTGTCTTTTCTTTTCAAAAATAGTGTTTTATCAACATTTCCTCTTATAAAGTCATTTTCAATCAAAAATTTACTTAATCTTTCATACCAAGCTCTAGGTGCTTGTTTTAAACCATATAGTGCTTTGTGCAATTTAAAAACATGATTTGGAAATTCATGATCTTCAAAACCAGGAGGTTGTTCAACAAAAACTTCCTCATTTATAAATCCATTTAAAAATGCACTTTTAACATCCATTTGAAATAAATTGATATGCATATGACATGCAAATGCGAGTAATAATCTAATTGCTTCTAGTCTAGCTACAGGTGCAAAAGTTTCATCAAAATCAATTCCTTCTTCTTGATTATATCCTTTTGCGACTAATCTAGCTTTGTTTCTAATTACTATGCCATTTTCATCTAATTTATTTCTAAATACCCATTTTGATCCTATAACAGAATGATCTTTAGGTCTATCTACAAGAGTCCAGACATTATTCCTAGTAAATTGATTTAATTCTTCTTGCATGGCTAACATCCAATTATTATCTTTTTCTGCCTCTTCAATAGTTTTAGGTTCAATTTGAGATACAAATGCAAGATGATTATTGATGTTTCTCATTGATGATCTAGTTCTTACTCCTTGAGATGGATCACCTATAATTAATTCTTTTGGATGACCATAGGCATATCTCCAATCTCTAGGAAGATCTACATCATTATGATTTGCATCAACAACATCAACACTAGGGAATCATTATCTTTAGCTTCTTGTTCATGATCTGAAGATACATCAATATTTAATTTTTCAATGTCTCTTTCTAGAATGTTTGTATCTTCCTCATCATCAATTTTCTTGAACTAGATGCTAAAGATTCATCAAAAATTACATGAATAGATTCTTCTACAATTAAGTTTCTCTTGTTAAACACTCTATAGGCTTTACTAGATGTTGAATATCCTAAGAAAATGCCTTCATCAGATTTTGCATCAAATTTTCCTAGATTATCTTTACCATTATTATGAATGAAACATTTACAACCAAATGCATGAAAGTAGCTTATGTTTGGTTTTCTATTGTTCCATAGTTCATAAGGAGTTTTCTTAATGATTGGCCTAATCAAAGCTCTATTAAGAATGTAACATGCCGTGTTTATAGCTTCCGCCCAAAAGTATTTTGGTAGGTTGCTTTCACATAGCATGGTACGGGCCATGTCTTCTAAGGTTCTATTTTTTCTTTCAACTACTCCATTTTGTTGTGGTGTTCTAGGTGCTGAAAAATTATGATGGATGCCATTTTCTATGCAAAAGTTTTCAAATAGATGATTTTCAAATTCAGTGCCATGATCACTTCTAAGAGACACTATGGTGTTATTTTTCTCATTTGTGACCTTTTGAAGAATTTCAAAAATAATGGAAAGGTCTCATCTTTATGAGCTAAAAATAATACCCAAGTGTATCTAGAGTAATCATCTACAATCACAAGACCATATTTCTTTCCTCCTAGACTTGTGGTTCTAGTAGGTCCAAAAAGATCCATGTGAAGTAGTTCAAGTGGCCTAGAAGTGGAAACAATATTTTTAGTTTTGAAAGAGTTTCTAGTTTGTTTTCCAAATTGACATGCATCGCAAATTTTGTTATTTTCAAAATCTAGTTGTGGAAGTCCTTTTACTAAATCCATTCTTATTAATTTTGAAATTAGGTGTGTGCTTGCATGACCTAATCTACGATGCCATAACCAACCAATCTCATTCATATTAGCATTATTAGCAACTAAGCAATGATTACTAGTAGACAAATTGTCTAAATCAATCAAGTATACATTGCCATTTCTATTTCCAATAAAATAATGCTATTATCAATGGGATTAGAAACAGTGCAGATAGAAGCTTCAAATGATACTTTAAAACCTTTATCACATAATTGGCTAATACTAATTAGATTATGTTTTAAACCATTGACATATAAACATTTTCAATAAATGTGGAGGGAGTTATTTGAATTTTACCAAACCCCATGATTTGGCCTTTGCCATTGTCACCAAACGTAACAACTCCTCCTCTTTTGCTTTCAAGGGTGATGAATTGATCCTTGTCACCCGTCATGTGTCTTGAGCAGCCACTATCGAGATACCACTTTCGCTTTGATCTTTTGGCCGCAAGACACTCCTGCAAAAATATCAAGTCTTATATTTAGGTACCCAAGCCTTCTTGGGTCCTTCATGGTTAGTAGCATAAAGATTGTTCCTTTGGAACCCATATTTTCTTTCCTTTACTATTAATTTTTGTTACTTTTTCTTGCATTACATTCATAGGATTTATGGCCTTTCTTGTTACAATAATGACATAAAACTTCATTTATTTGTTCTTTTCTAAAGAAGTTTTTGACAATTTTTGTTTTATGTTAGGTCTATATCCTAATCCAGCCTTATCAAATATAGCTCTTTGATTACTAATAATAAATTAAGTTTTTCAGAACTATAAGTAAATTTATCAACAATATTTTTATATTTATCAACTTCCTTCTTTAATTATCATTTTCATTGGAAATTGATCCTTTTTCTTCAATCAAAACTTCATTTTCTGATTTCAATTTTTTAACTTCATTAATTTATCTTCTCTTTGGCAAGATTTAAATTGTTAATTTTTAAAGATTTGTTCTTTTTCAGAACCTTAAAATCACTTATTAATTCATTGAAAGCTTCATATAATTCATCAAATATAAAATCATCATAAAGGGTTTCAGAACTTACCTCGTCGTCGTTTGCCATAAAGCAAATGTTTGCAACTTCCTTTTTGATTCCTCCTTGGAAGAGGATTCTTCGCTCACTCCAGGTTGCAACATAGCCTTCTTCTTTTCTTGTAGACTTTCTTTAATTGAGGACAATCATATCTAAATGCCCTGGTTTCTTACACTCATAACAAATTAAGGGCTCTTTCTTTTTCTTGTCCCTTTCTTTTTCTCCTTCCATTTTTGTTCCAGATTTTTCTTGTGGAAGGGTCTCTTTCTTTCATGAATTTCTTAAATTTTCTAGCTAAGAGTGCAGTTTCTCATCATCATCATATCACTGCAGCTCTCCTCACTTTCTGCAGCCTTAAGAGCAATAGTCTTCTTCTTTTGACTTCCTCCTCTATGTTGCTTCATGGTTAGCTCATGGGTCATCAAGGATCCAAGTAGCTCCTCCAAGGGTAAAGTTTAAGGTCCTTGGCTTCTTGGATTGCAGTCACCTTTGCTTCCCATGATCTTGGAAGTGACCTAAGAATTTTGCACAAGTTCAGAGTTAGTATAGGTCTTACCAAGACTTTTCAAACCATTTACAATATCAGTGAATCTAGTATACATGCATGTAATGGTTTCAGTTTGTTCCATGCTAAATAATTCATACTTATGACTAGAATATTTATTTTGGATTCTTTAACTTGATTTGTACCCTCATGGGTAACTTCTAATCTATCCCAAATTTCTTTTGCGGAAATACATGTAGAAATTCGATTAAATTCATTTGCATCTAATGAACAATATAAAACATTCATGGCTTTAGCATTGAGCTGAGCCAACTTCTTATCATTTCATCCATTCCCTTTCGGTTTAGGAATCTCCATGCCATTAATTCTAGCAGTGGGTGTGTGTGGTCCATTACTATAATGCTCCATAATCATAGTCAAGTGCTTGAATAAAAATTTTCATCCTAGCTTTCCAATAACCATAATTAGTTCCATTAAACAAAGGAGGTCTGATTAGTGGATTGACCTTCAAATAAGAAGAACTAGCTTGAGCTGCCATTTGGATCTTTAGCTCTTGATCGTTAGACCAAATTCAAATGAGCACTTGCTCTGATACCAATTGTTGGCCCAGATGGCAACCCAAGAGGGGGGGTGAATTGGGTTCTTAAAAAATTTAACCTTTGAAACGATTGGCTTTGAGATAAATAAAATTAAGTGCAAAGCGAATATTAATCACAAACAAAGAGATAGAGAGAGACAATCAAAGCACGGCAAACACAAAGATTTTATAGTGGTTCGGTGTATCTAACACCTACGTCCACTCCCAAGATCACTTGGGTCCACACTATAATCCTCTTGATTACAGTCGAGTTGTTTTACAAGCTCACAACTCAGAACTTATTGTTTTTCCCGGGATCACAACGAACCCAGTTGGTTTTCCAGGCTCACCAGCACAAAACCCAAACACAAGCTAATCTAGCTTGTCCCGAGGTATACTACCTCCACTAATTCAATCCCCCTGATTGAATTAGCAAAAACAAGTAAGAAATGTGTTTACAATAACAAATAGCTCCTTAAATGAGCAAATATTCAATGTAAATGAACAAGGTTAGAAAAGCCTTTTTGAAGCAGATTGGATTTAAGCTTTTCTTCTTTTCTTCTTTTCCTCTTCTCTTTGGAGATGTTGAATCAGGCCTCAGCTCGGATTCTTTGCAAATGTTGCAGATGAGAAGTTGAAAAATCATAGAACAGGGCTTTTGGCTTCTTTTTCTTCTTTTTGGGTAATCCTCCAATTTTTGATTTTGAATGCCTTGGATTTCTCTTTGAGCTTTCTAGAGTAGATGGATTTGAACTTGGACTCTTTTCTCTTTGATTTCAAGCTCAAGACTTCTCAGATTTTTGATTTATTTTCACTCTAATTTTTCCCCCCTCTTTCATTCTTTTTCAAACAAGCGTTCTCCCCCTTTTATAGATTTCTGTTAATCCATGTTTTTGGTGAGAAACTAGCCGTTGGAATGTACCTGAAAGTTTTTCCATACAAAATATATCCATTAGAAGTTAGGTGAAATGAAAATATTACCGTTTGAGCTGATCTGGCATTTTAAAATCCGTTCCTGACAGGTTGGAGTTGGCTCCAACTTTTTAGGTGTCAGCTTCAAGTCGGTTATCCAAAAATAGAAAGTAAAGAGTTCGTTAAGGAGTTGGCTCCGAAAAAGTTGAGTGTCGACTCGCCACATTCGGGAGTCAGCTTCGAAAGACTGTAAGTGTCAGCTCCAGAGTAGTCAAAAACATGTGTTTTGTTCCTGCATCGGAGTCGGCTCCAGACACTGTAAGTGTCGACTCCAAAACTTTGGGTGTCGGCTCCGAAACTATGGGTGTCGGCTCCGAACCGTGCCAAAAATTAGAAAGACATTTGATTGGCCATGGGGTCGGCTCCAGATCTCCTAGGTGTCGACTCTAGGCTCTGAATTTTGAAACTTTCTTTTGGCAATTGATTCAAAACACGTTTCTTTATGTCTTTTGATTGATCAAAGATTTTTAAGCCCTGAAACACTTGTTAAATCTATTTGTAATAAAATGAATATACTCAAATCTTTTATTAATCATCAAAATGAATATACTCAAACCATTGTCGGTTTCTTGGTATTGTGTCATATCCATGGGATAGAGGTTAGGATTTCTCTCTTCCGATGCTTTTATACCCTTAGGAAAAGTCGGGGTGGTGGTCCTTTGCCCCTAAACCAACTAGAACCCTCAAATTGTATCTTCCCATGTCCTTCAAGGGGTGAAAAGATAGGTTTTTCTTCGCTCAAGTTAAGGGGGTAAGGACAGAGTGGGGGATTCCAAACATCGAGCCGAACAAGGAACCAACCATACTCCCAAGGGACCAAGAGGCATTCAGGCAGTTAATCACTGCCGACATCCCCCGATGCAACCAACTGCTGGCCAAGGAGAACCTTCGGTTGGCAGGCCTTATTCTGGGTAACGGTGAGGAGCCATAACTTTTCCCCTCTTCACACACCATCATCTGCTCTCTTCCTTTTCCTCCTTTTTTTTCCCTTCTTTTTTTAAACCAAGTCCTTTGACTTATGCAGATATGCTGTCGTTGATCCAAGCAGTAAGAAAGGCTGCAGCCAGGGAAAGAAGAGCTCAGGCGGATGGGGCCCCCACCGAGAAGAGGGCCAAGGTTAAAATCAGCAGGAAAGCCGAGGCCGGAGGGGCCTCAGGAAGACATGAAGAGGCCGAAGAAAGGAGGCGGCCTCAATCACCTTCAGTGCCATCCCGCTCCCCCATCGATCTCACCGGCATGCCCCCGAAGGAACCAAGGGCGAGGATTCCACCATCTTCACCAACTGCCACCCCCGAGGTGGAGCCAACCGCTCCGGCCACAGGGCTAGCTCAAGAGGCTGCTCCACCAGCCAAAGAGCCTTCGCAAGCGGTAGAGCCAACGGAAGGAGCAGCGCTGGCCTCCGACCTGGTACTAGCAGCTCTAGCACCCACCAGGACCGAGGAGGATGAAGCCAATTCGCCTTCCTTCCGGTCAATCTTGGATCACCACGGCCGTTGGACCGAGCGAACTATGGCTCAAGTCTATGTACCTGAGCTATAGAGGGTTCTTCAGAACAAAGGGACCTCTGTCTTCTTCTAGGAAGCCTTTGTAGCTCATCTCTGGGTAAGTGTCTCCCCCTTCTATCAATAGTTTTCATTAAGAATTCTCTCACTTAACTCGAATGTTGCTTGTGCAGGCGATGAATTCTTTGGCCACCATCAAAGGCGTCCTATCCCAAGCCGAGGCCACCCTTGGAAATTTGCAGAAAGAGGTTAGCTGAGCCTAGTCCAGAGCAGAAAAGGCCGAGGAGGCTCTAGAAGCGACTCGAGCTGAGGGGTTGGCTTGGGCAAGAAGGGCAGAAGAGGCATTTGAGGAGGCTCAGCGCCAGGCAATCCGTGAGCTGGATAAGGCTCGGGTGGCAGAGGAGAAGCAGAAGATGGCGAAGTCACAGGTATTTACGTTGAAGAATTGACTACACTTTGCCATCATCGAATAAAAGCGGCCGAGGAGCAGACAAAAAATGCCAAAAGATTGCCCATCGATCCGATGCCAAGATGACTGACCTGAAGGCGGCTGTGACAGCTGCCGAAGAAAAAGTTGCCACGGCCGAGAAGAAGGCTGCCGAGGCTGTAGAGAACTTCAGGAAGTTTGATGTTTACAAAGAGGAGCTAGCCGGGGCCATTGCCTTCACATACAATGGGGGCTTCTAGGACTGCAAGGCCAAAGTGAGAAGAATCTACGGTCTCGAGGGAATCGGTGATCTCAAACCAGACGAAGAGGAACCTTCCCCCAACAATGATCCAGCACCGACCGAGCCCAGAGCACTTTTATTTTTCCTTGTAATGAGGCCCAACAAGAGTTGGCAATTTTGTAAGACTTTTACAATTAATGAAAACAACTCTTGAAATCTTCAAAATTTGCTGTTGGTAATTTACTCATTCTAGAATCGAGGCCGGGGTCGAGATTATAGATCCCATTTAGGAACTGAAGCCATAGCTAGGGTTAGGTGAGGCAGAAGCCAAGATAGAAACCCAGGCTGTAGCTAGGACATGGCCATAGTTGAGAGTCGATACTCGACATCGGTGTCGAGGCTGAAGTCAAGATGCGGAAGAAGTTGAAACCGGAGTCTTGAGGCTGAAGTTGAGACCAAAACAAGTCTGAATAAACACTGATCCAACCTCATGCTTGTGTACCGACACGAAACTGGGCTGGAGCGCTGACGTTTAATCAAGCTTGAGCACCGATGCTGAGTCGGGCTTGAGTGCCAACGTTGAGTCGGGCTTGAGTGCCAATGCTGAGTCGGGGTTGAGTGCCGATGTTGAGTCGGGGTTGAGTGTCGATGCGGAGCCGGGCTTGGGTGCCGACGCGGAGCCGGGCTTGAGTGCCGACGCTGAGTCGGGGTTGAGTGCTGACGTTGAGTTGGGCTTGGGTGCCGACGCTGAGTCGGGCTTGGGTGTTGGTAGAGTCGGGCTTGGGTGTCGACGTAGAGTCGGGGTTGAGTGCCAACGTAGAGTCGGGGTTGAGTGCCGACGCAGAGTCGGGCTTGGGTGCCGACGCGGAGTCGAGCTTGAGTGCCGACGTGGAGCTGGGCTTGAGTGCTGACGTTGAGTCGGGGTTGGGTGCCTACGCGGAGTCGGGCTTAGGTGCCGATGTGGAGTTGAGCTTTAGTGCTGGCGCAGAGTCGGGCTTGGGTGCCGACGCGGAGTCGGGCTTGGGTGCTGATGCGGAGTCGAGCTTGGGTGCCGACACGGAGTCGAGCTTGGGTACCGACGTGGAGTCGGGCTTGGGTGCCGACACGGAGTCGGGCTTGAGCTAAAGAAGCAATATTGCTTGAAGACACTTTTGTTAGTGAAAAAATAAATATTATTTTAGTAGACATGCTCAAGCTTATAATATCAATACACTTTACTGATAATACTGACGAAGGTTGTCTACGTTTCAGGTGTGAGGAAGAGTCTTCCCATCCAATTCTTCGATTCGGTATGCTCCACGATGAAGTGCATCGGTGACTCACTAAGGTCCTTTCCAATTGGGAGACAGCTTTCCCCCCTCTGTGGGTTTGGAGACTTCGGCTCGTCTGAGGACCAAGTCTCCAGGGAGGAATGTTCTGGGGCAAATTCGGGCATTGTAGTAACTTGCAATCCTTTGTCGGTAGGAAGCCATTTTGAGTCATGCTCAATCGCGGACTTCCTCGACGAGGTCAAGGCTGGCTCTCAACTAGCTAGGGTTGCCCCCCTCATCATATGATTGTATCCGGGGACTAGGGATGCCAATTTCCATCGGAATGACTGCCTTCGACCCGAACACAAGGCTAAAAGGAGTTTCTCCCGTGGGGGTTCGGGGTGTCGTGTGATACGCCCAAAGCACGTTCGGGAGCTCCTCCACCCATCTTCCTTTGAAATCATCTAGACGTGTCCTAAGCCCTTGAAGGATAATCCAATTTGTCACTTCAGCTGCTCCGTTAGATTGCGGATGACCGACAGAAGTGAAACTCTGACACATGCCCAATTCGGCACAAAACTCTCTAAAAGGAGTGTTGTCGAACTGTCGACCATTGTCGATAACAAGGGTATGGGGTAGTCCGAATCGACAGATAACAGACCTCCAAAAGAAGTTCCTCACATTGGCTTCGGTGATTTTGGCAAGTGCTTCAGCCTCTGCCCACTTAGTGAAATGGTCGATGGCAACGAGCAGAAACTTTCGCTGACCAGAGGCTAGAGGGAATGGTCCCAAAATGCCCATTCCCCACTAGGCGAAGGGCCATGGAGCCGATAGGGGGCTCAGCTGAGAAGTTGGCAGCCGTTGAATGTTGCGTATCGCTGGCAGCTATTGTACTTCTGGATTAGCTCGGCTGCGTCTTCCCGCATAGTAGGCTAGTAGTAGCCTTGGCGTAGGGCCTTATGCGACAACGCTCTGCCTCCCAAGTGGTTTTCGCAAATACCTTCATGGATCTCACAGAGGATGTAGTTGGCATTTGCGGGACCAACGCATCGAGGAGAGGGGGGGGAAGGATCTTCGATATAGCTGCCTGTCAAGTACAAGGAACTTTGATGCTCACCACCTAAATAGCTTGGCTTTAGCGGGGTTGACTGGGAGGACTCTGTTGGTCAGGTACTAGACATAGGCATCCATCCAAGAAGGATCCTGGTTAATTGGCAGGAATTCTTCCATTACATCGATGCTTGGGGCTTCCAGATATTTCACATAAGTTCTCCCCAACACTACAAGAAAATAGTATAATAGTGACAAAAATTTCCATCACTATTCCGTCACAAACTGGGTTTAGTGACGGATTAGTGACGAAAATCTTATCGTCACCATTTTTGCCGTCACTAAATTTAGTGACGAAAAGAGGTCCATCACAAAATAATAGCGACGGATTTGTGACGGAATATTCCGTCAAAAATTTGTGACGAAACATTTTTCGTCACTAAATTGTGACGGATTTACGACGAAATATTCCATCAAAAATTTGACGGAACATATTTTCCATCACTAAATTATGACGGATTAGTGATGGACTATTCCATCACAAATATTTACATCACTATTCCATCACAATTTAGTGATGGATTATTGACGAAAATTTAGTCACTAAAACTTTGGTCACTAATCCGTCACTAATAGTGACGAATTAGTGACGAAAGAATCCATCAGTCATTCGTTATTGTTCCATCACTAATCAATCACTAATATTTTCGTCACTAATCCGTCACTATTATTTCTATTAGAAATCCATCACTAATCCATCATTAACCTAATAAAAATTCATCAAATTTTTATTCTTATAAATTTAAAATTATTTTTAAATTATAATATATTTAATGCATTCTAATGAAATTTATAGATTAAAATTTAAATTTAAGAATAAAAAATATATTTCATAAAATAAAATAAATATATCTGTATACATCAACAATACTAATGTTTTGTACATTAGACATCAAATTATTAAGATGTCTTCGGCTGCCTTGAGAACTCTACACTTGAGAAATATACATCTAAAACAGTCCTTCTCGACATTAGTCAGAATTCTCTTCATGATGAAAGCTGCTGCTGCTTCTTCCTTCCAGCTGTTAGAAATAGAATACTCTTTTAACTTCTTAACGAGAAGACTCGTATATATATACTCCTCTATCTCCGAAGGTACGTTTCTTGTGGTCACCTGGCAACATAAAGGAATGCAAGCAAATTAGAAGAACCAAACAACAGATGAAACTGCTATATCAATGGTATAGGAATCTAATTTCTGATCATTTATGATCAATACCGCAGTAAAAATTCCTGACGATAGATCAATGTCCGGCTATATCCTTCGATCTTCATCTCCTGATCAGCCAGTATTTTAATCATTTGATAAACCTCCACAGCTCTGAAAATGCAGTCAATCACCAGCATAAAAATGAGTATCTACAAACACGATATTTGTCAGGTGATGTGCAAGCATACGTACAATTTGAAAAACAAACAGTTAAAAGAGAAATTATCAGTCATCACCCAATTAATCATGACCTTAGATTACCATATACAACTAGCTTCAGCTTAAGAAACTTAATTGCCACATGAACATTAGATTCACTCATTATTAGAGCTCCTAAGAGAGCAACAAGAGTGACACGTGAAGGTCTCAAATGCCACATGTTAAGATTAGAATCTAGTTCAAGATGACCCTTCCAGAAGTGACATCCAAATCATTTGAAGAATAATTTGTGAAAGAAAAGAAATAGCAGCGCATCTCCAATCATTTCTTGTTCAGGTATCTGGCCTCGTAAAATGAGTGCAGCTCTGCATAAGAATTGCATGTAATTTATATTACAATACAAACTCCCAGTTACAAGTCCCAACTCCAACAAATTGCTACAACTACTACTGGTGGTCTAGTCATTGGGTTAGAAGTTGGCACAGGGCATATTAACCAGTGGTTGGCACAGCACGTGCTGTGTGACCTGTGTTGTGGTGTATGATGCGAAGACATGGCTTGCTGTGCTAGAACATTAATTTGTGGTGTAGATCACTACAGAAATTTATGTGCTAGCCAGCATGGACAAGAGCCTATTCATGAGCATAAACCATATCCTGATCACCTAAACACAAGTTGCCATGATAAAAAAGTGGAAGCGAATATATTCTAACATGATCGAATAGTTGTGTAAGAATATTTTGACCTGTGCACACTCTTTTTTAATAATAGTTATGCCTTTATGCATTCTCTCTCTGGAAAATATTTAAACTGAGATAGAGATAGAGAGAGAGAGAGAGATCACATCAAGAAAAAGTTAGCAATTCATATATAATGTGTATGTGTGTGCAGCCAAAAAGAATTCTAAATTTACAAATTTCAATAATTGCTGAGATCAGAGACATTCATTACATAGCCTCAAAGTCATGTCCAATTCACGTTACTGGTTGTCAAGAACCACTCTTAATTTAAAACAGCATGTTCCTAAAGAAGGCAAATTGTTCTCAAAAGTATCAACAATGGGCCTTCAAAAAATCTTTTCTCAAACATAAGTTAGAAATGTAGTCCACTTACCCATCCACCTCCTACACTTAAAACCACCTAAACATCCTCAGTCATCTCATTGAAATAACAAACCCTAGAAGTCAGCCAACCCATTTGTTAATCCAAATGAATTCTGTAACACCTTGAAGCCAACTCTTTCTAAGAGAGCATCAGAAGATAAAATTCGATATTGAAGACAACCAACAGATGACATCAGCATGGCATAGGACCTTTTTTTGCACATGGACAGCTGGTCTCGTGAAGGTTTCATGCTGAAGTTTGACTCATCTATCAACCTTTGCCCAGATAACTTCAACAATACATCATGAATATGAGATCATGCGTCTTTGCAAGCCAGATTAAGGTCAGTTAATCCTGTATGCTACCTGATTCCATTCCAAAATTCCATTTTGATGCCCTATAACACCAGATCCTTGGAAATCCATTTGCTTCCTACATCACCAATTTTGCAGAACCTGACCTTTGTTTTCATGTACACCAATCAAGTTGTGTTCAAAGACATAACTTACTGCAAACACATTTTCCAGACCCAATGCACTGGCCTAATCTCTCTCCTCCCTTGGTAGGCTGACATGGTTGTGAATCCATATGCCTACCCTCTCCCCTCTTGCCTTTTCAATCCAAGAGGGGGTGCCTCTCATTCGCTCTTTCCTTTTTCCTTGTTTCAAGCAGGCATCACCAGGCCTAATAAGGCAGCCAGAGAGTGAGAGAAAGTGGTAAGAAAAGAACAAAAAATGTCTAATTTTGTGCTTGAACACCCATACATCCTAGAGCTTTCACAACGGACAAATGTCTAATTTCAGAGAACATTGAAGCTCCTGCTCCTGCTCCCTGGATCACCAAAGGCGAGGAGTCCTTGTAACACCTGCTGTATATCTCAACCTGCAAAATTGAATGGAAGTTGTGTTTAGTCAGCAATAATGTCTAGGGAAATTCTTTTATGCGATCAAGCATGAACATGACATTGCAAAGTATGTCCACAGCAACTAGAAATAACAATGTCAAAGCACAAAAACAGCAGCAGTAGTGTCATTCCCTCAAGTCATGACTATTGAGAAACATCAAAAGTACAAGGACAATTGTATGGAGTTAGAATTACAGGCCAAGATGAATACTGTTGACCTGTTTGCCCATATGGTTGGAACCCATCAGTGCATAAACCTAACCTCACATTTCGACTTTCATATGCAAAAGATGGATGTGTCTGATTAAAATGCTTCCAAGCAGGAGAGTTTGAACAATGGCGCATGACAGCACCTTCCTCGCTTGATTGCTCAGCATGCCACCTCATATATTTTGCAGTTGCATCAGACGCATACAACCTCTGTAGACGAGGAGCTATAGGGAAGTAGTACATCTTCTTATATGAAACATGTCTTTTATGTTTGGAAGATCTACGGCTTTGTCCCTTAAAACGAGGACATGAACAAATTTTGCAACAAGTCAAGTGACTATCTTCACCCCAATATATCATACAGTTTTGCTCACAACAATCAATCTTCTGCACTGGCAAACCCAAACCTCGAACTAACTTCTTTGTGCTGTAGAAGCTGTCAGTCATTAAATTATCGGTTGGAAGTAATTCTGACATCAACTTACAAATTTCATCATAACACCTTTCAGAGATATGATGTTCAGCCTTAATATTCAACATTCTAGCCACTGCAGATAACTGAGAATGGCCATAAGGATTTTCCTTCCACACCTCTTGTTGTGCTGCTTTGAGCATATCAAAAAGATGTTGTGTTGTAGGATTTGGGGTCTCTTCCATTTCAATCGGATTAAAAGAAGGACCACCAACATCATACACCATAGACTGCATTGCATTGACAGTCTCGCTTTCTTCGCAATGTACAAAAGAATCAGCTTGACAAGTACTTTGTTTCATTGCTTGAGGCACATAAGTTTCCCCATGATGATACCAACAATAATAATCTGCCACAAATCCATTAGTTCCAAGATGTACCTTAACTGTATTCTCATCTAGATAATTCTTATTCCGACATTTTCGTTGATTACAAGGACATTTAATCTTTTCACCATCCATACATTCTGGATGCATTTTTGCAAAATCCACAAATTGCTCAATCCCAAATAGAAATTCAGGTCTTATCCATCCATTTTCTAATCTTGCATACATCCACTGCCTATCTGAACTCATGATTTATTGTCCTGATATATGAACAAAACCATGTATAGTTTTCCAAAATTAGCAATTTTCAATAATCATATCAATGATCAATTGCATGTATAAAATGCTAACTATTTGCAAGAGTATCAAATAATCATATCAACCTCAAAAAGGGTATTATAACGGCTATCATCTAATAGCCACCTAAATGCCAAAATGTCAACCTCAAAACACTTAAGAGGTTTTTTTTAAAGTGAAGTTTCATGTAAACCGCACCTGTGGTAATCTATTTGAACTTGAAAATGGTTTTTGCAGTAAGAAACCGGAGCTCCAAGGTCCTATCCCAAAGTACCTTTAAAACAAGAATAGGATAAAAGGTTAATGAACATAAATAGCTTATTGATCTAAGATAGAAGCAATAGGTCTTATATTTGGAATATGAAAATACATGTAACAAAAGCTTTGCTTTCTTTCTCATCTTGTTGTATTAATTTAGATTCACTATTTGGTAAAACAATGGCGATCGCAATCACTCTTTAACCACAACTATTGATATCTTACCTAAACCATGCCATAATTCACAATCAAATTAAGTAGAGCATCATCTATGGGAAAGGAGAAGAAAGCCATGCGCCCATGCCATTGGTCCAAGACAACGACACCGAGTAGCATCATCGCAAAAGCCCAAGATATAACAGAGGAAGGTACTATTCCTTCACATGTAGGGGCAGCAGAGCTTCAATTTAGATGGCGATAGCTTTAAATTACATGAAACCGGGCACGAGGTCCATGGCTCAAAACGCACGTGCCTTTATACTATCATTCTACAGAGAGAGAGAGAGAGAGAGAGATAGGGGAGGAGGGGAGAGAGAGGGCTATAAAGGCAAAGGCCAGGAAACTCATAAAAGGAGCTATAGTGGTTGAAGAGAGAGAGAGGAGGAGGACAGAAGAGTTTAAGAGTCTATTGCCTATATAGTTTGATTATAGTTTTCTCCTTTTATTGCGTACATCCTGTCCATGGATTAAATACTAATTAGAGAACTAGACCTACAAGTTTGCAGCACTGTACATCTAGTCCAATAAATCAGATACAGTACTCTAGATACATAATTACATGCCATTCATTATGTAAGCTAAGAATCATTCCTATGTGAAGATGGACAGGGCCTAAACTGATATAGCTAATTAACTGTATGGAACAATACATTGCTTCAAAGTTAATCGGCATGATGAAAGGGAGAAAATAAAATGGTAGAGCAAATTTATATTAAAAAAAATTAATGTACAAGTACTTGATTTGACACAAAGCTTCAAGGGAAAAGATATAAACTTACATATCCAATTTTACCTGCAACTTATCCAACATTTTGTAAGAAACAATTACCACCATAAAAGTAATGGGGAAACTAATAACTTATGTTTATCTTGACACACCTCAACACGTAAACTAGATAAACTAGATAGTGGGAAGTGAATATGGCAGCATCACAAGCAGAAATAAAGATTACCACCCAACCTCCACTAATTACTCCCTCCTACTAAAAGATGTGCCTCTCAAGGCATTTCTTCTTAGCAAATACTTTTACTCCCTTGCTCAAAAAGGTATCAGAAACTGCAAAACGATCTCACCCTGACAATTCCAGATGGGATCGACCCCATAATGCTGTAAGTGACATGTGAAGAATTCTCTAAAATTTCAACAAATAAAATTTAAAAAGATGTTAAATGTTGTCATATAACATTTACCCCAAAACTTGAGCAGAACACCAATGAGAGAGAGAGAGAGATATATATCATAGCCCAACCCACCTCAAAATATAGTCCAAGCTGGCATGTCTGATGGCCTAAGAACAGGCAGGACATTTAGGTGTAGATAACTACTTGGCAACCACGTCGCCTCATGTAGATTCTGCTTAGGCAGCTGAGACTGAAGCAGGGCAGCATGGGCCTGCCAAGGTCTACGCAGTCATCCAGCTGCCTTATGAAAACTGTTCCTAGAATGTAACAAGGACACATGAGGAGCTACCAAACAAGATGTTGACATAGAAACTTATTCCTCACTTAAGTCATTCTCTTCCACCTCGTTGATTTCCAGTAGTACTTCAATTTATCTAAGAAACAAGCCTCTCACCCCAAAAAATTATTGATTCCTGAGTCCGCATAGTTCTGGAAAGGAAATCAAGTCGGGAACTTGGTCTTTAATTTTCCCAAGTCAACGCATTCCACACCCCCACAGCACTAAAAAGTTAAATTCATGGATGGTTGATAATTATCATCCATTCCTGCTGGAGGAGAATAATTCAGGACATCTTTTATCCAATGGGAAAAAAATGGTTGTGTACGGTCTGTTAATTTCTCAATAAGTTGGAGAATATTGTTACTATTTTTTCAATGGTTGAATGTAGCATGCACAGAATTGAATTTCATTTGTTGATGATAGATTGATCAATGATGGACGTTACAACATACTTCCAAACATTGGTGCACTCAGAAAAAAAGTACCTAAAAGATTACCAAAGCCAAGCTGGTCTTTAATACTGTACAAAATGACATAATTCAACTACAAAAATCGAAACTTAACTCATTGTTAAATTTCTTAATTATGTTGCTGCCTGCCATAGGAGATACATTTTTATATTGGTTTGGACTCCGACCTACGATATGTATCACTGATCCAGAGTTGGTTAAACAAGTAATGGCAAAAAGATTTGGTTTCTGGTCAAAGCCAACCCCAAATCCCAGCATACTGGCACTAATTATCAATCATCAGAGTTATTGGTTTTTGTATATTATTGGTTTTTCTTATATTATTGGTTACCATATAATCATCAGAGTTATTGGTTTTTCTTGAATGTAGATATGTTAATAATTAGATCTAATTATCCATTATATTATTTGAATAACTCAATATCATTGTATACCAATAATATAATGGATAACTCAATATCATTGTATATTTAAGTCACATAATTCAACTACAAAAAATCGAAACTTAACTCATTGTTAAATTTCTTAATTATGTTGCTGCCTGCCACAGGAGATACATTTTTATATTGGTTTGGACTCCGACCTACGATATGTATCATTTTTATAAAAGTCACATTCTTGTTTATAAAGCAATGTGTGATATAGCCTTCAGTCAAACTAACTTTTGATACCAACCAACTTCATTGAACATTTCAGACTATGGGCAGTGACTCGTTTACTTTTTGCCTAACAAACCTAGGCACATTGCCACAGCATTTGAGCAAACAGTGAGTACAGAAAAGGGGAATTCAATTACTATTATTCTGAACATAAACATTTATAACTCCTTTCCTATCACTACATCTCTAAAAGACAATCGTAAATAGAAAAGCATCAACAATACAAAAAATATAGAATCAACTGGTCAACAAGAGCATGGGCTACAAGACAATTTATATATGAATCAACAATACACAGTGCCTCTTGTCCCACTTAGGTAAAAGTATTAGGACACTGCTGTCCTATCATAACTCTTCTAGATCATGTAATCATACCAATATTTCATTGTTGTATTTTACTGCATCAAAAACAGAGTCACCAAGAAAGAATATATGTCTACACAATCATTAAAAAAAAAATGGAGTACAATTTTTCTCTAAAGACGGTTCAACTTTTTAATGAAAACTAATAGAAAATAAAAAGAAAACCAGGAAGAAAGAAAAGAAAATCCAGCATGGCAAAGAAAAGTGTCAATCGTATCAGAATAAATAGGTATATGGGAAAACAAACAGATATCGAAACAGAATAGATATCCAAGCAGGAAGCCCTAATTAATTAAGCTCGCAGATAGAAATCAAAGATAAGAAGAACAGCAGGCAAAACCATGCCAACTCTATAAAGGAAACAAGCACAGAATCCTACCCTGGCCGGCAAGTGCTACTTTATTCCAACTATACGCAAATAATAGTCTCTGTCGATGAGATCGGCGAGGCATTCTGACTGGAATCCAATCATCCACCTCGAGATAATCCCCACGCCCCGAATTATTTTATGTATATATGTTGTCAGATCGCTTCAGAAACTTTCAATGCTTACAACATCGGACTAAAACGAGGAAGATGGAAACTAAAATATACTAACAGAGGAGAAGTGTTGGAGCTCATGTGGTATAGGAAAACAAAAGATAGGAGGATAACCCACCTTGTGGAATCTCCGGCGCTGGAATATCGGGGACTGACCACCGGAATAGATTGGAGGGACGTTGGAGATTCCTCCACGAGCCGTGGAGGGAATGGAGCCTGCCGACGGGTAACCTAGCTTGGGGGATTAGAGAAGAATCTGGGGGGATCAGAGAAGGAGCCTGCCGACGGGGGGACAGATCCAAGAACAGAGAAGAATTGAATCAATAGAACGGAGGTTAGGGTTAGGTAGGGTTTGACAAAAAGAAGCAACGGGGAGGAGGAGGAGCCGAGGCGGCCGAGAAAACCCTAGCAATATCACGGTGACTGAAATTTATGGGTTAGCTGCGGTCCGTTTTACGGACGATGGGCCTGTTTCTGATGTCCCGCGGTGCGCTCTTGGCATCATCAAACCATGCAATCTGGAGCCGAGCCAAAGGGCGTCAACCGGATCAAACCCATACTCTACTGATGGTTAACATGTACCCATGTGACTCAATTATTATTCTTATGCACTTCATTCGGAATCATTGAATTGAAATGCATTTATAATAGAATTCATGCTTTTTAAATATATTTTAAGATATTAAAATTTAATTAAATTTAATTATTTAAAATGGATCAAAATAAATTGAATATTTATAAAATTTTAATATTTCTCCTTTAAATAGCTCTTCTTTTTGTAGTTCTTATCAAGTTGATGCTAATAGATAAATTAAAGAATATGATTAATTTTATGATGAATTAGTGACGGAAGGGCAATATGTCACTAAATTAGTGATGGATGAAAAAATCCGTCACTAAATTAGTGATGGATTGCCCTATCCATCACTAATCCGTTACTAAATTAGTGATGGATTAGTGACGGAAGGCCAATCCGTCACTAAATTAGTGACGGATGGGGCAATCCATCACTAATTTAGTGATGAATTGCTCTTCCGTCACTAATTAGTGATGAATTAGTGACGAAAGGGCAATCTGTCACTAATTTAGTGATGGATTTCTCATCCATCACTAATTTTGATGGATTAGTGACGGAAAATAATTCATCACTAATTAGTGACGATTGTTTTCCATCACTAATTTGTGATGGATTAGTGACAAAAAAGTAATCCATCATTAAGTTAGTGACGGATTGCCTCATCCGTCATAAAATTAGTGACGGATTGCCCAATCCGTCACTAAATTAGTGATGGATTAGTGACGGAAGAAATATCCGTCACTAATCCGTCACTAATTTAGTGACGGATTGCTCTTTCGTCACTAAATTAGTGATGGATTAGTGACGGAAGGCCAATCCGTCACTAAATTAGTGACGGATGGGGCAATCCATCACTAATTTAGTGATGGATTGCTCTTCCGTCACTAATTAGTGATGAATTAGTGACGAAAGGGCAATCTGTCACTAATTTAGTGATGGATTTCTCATCCATCACTAATTTTGATGGATTAGTGACGGAAAATAATTCATCACTAATTAGTGACGATTGTTTTCCATCACTAATTTGTGATGGATTAGTGATGAAAAAGTAATCCATCATTAAGTTAGTGACGGATTGCCTCATCCGTCACAAAATTAGTGACGGATTGCCCAATCCATCACTAAATTAGTGATGAATTAGTGACGGAAGAAATATCCGTCACTAATTTAGTGATGGATTGCTCTTTCGTCACTAATTTGTTATGGATTAGTGACGGAAGGGCAATCCGTCACTAAATTAGTGACGGATGTAATAGTCCGTCACTAATTTAATGACAGTTTAGTGACGAAAAAACTAATCCGTCATTGATTTTAATTTTTTGTCACTATTTTGTTACTAAACCGTCACAATTTAGTGACGAAAATTTCCATCACTAATTTTCGTCACTATTTTGACATTTTCTTGTAGTGCAAGGTCCCGTCAACCGAAGTGGCTAGCCGAGACAAAGCATCGGCTTTGGCGTTCTCCCCCCGTGGAATGTAACTAACACTGAAAGAAGCGAAGGAGATGTTTGTTGTCGCACCTTGCTCAAGTAACGAGACAGTCTAGGATCTCGGGCCTCGCACTCTCCCTTAACCTAGCTAGAGATAAGCTGAGAATCGGTGAAAACTCTAAGGCATTCCACACTGAGCTCCTGCGCCAGTCTCATCCCTGACAGCAAGGCTTCATACTCAGCCTGGTTGTTCGGGCCGAGAAGAGAAAACGGAGGGCATACTCGGTTACGACACCATCCGGGCTTGCTAGGATGAGGCCTGCCCCACTTCCTTGAGAATTTGATGCCCTGTCCATGTGAAGGATCCAGTCCTCCCCTCTTCCCTCGATTGCAGCATCCGAGGGGTTTGCATGGGGCTCCTTCAGTTGCTCCTCTGTCCAGGTGCACTCGACCAGGAAATCTACTAAGATCTGAAACTTCATGGCTGACCTAGGTCGAAATGATAGGTCGAATTCTCTCAGCTTGAGTGCCCACTTCGCCAGTCGGCTAGAGGTATCATGACGAGAGAGAATTGCCTTGAGAGGTTGATCCGTGACCGCCGAGGAAGGCTACCTGATATTTGGTTACCTCCGAGCCTATTCAAATCAAGTTGCACTACATTTAGTTTGCTGCAGTTCGTCAAGGAAGCGAGGAAGCTCCAGCCATCAGCATCGCTAGCTTCCAGTTCATTATCTTCGAGGACTAGCCAGGAGATAGCTCTGGCAAGGCCCCCAGGTTGGTGGGAATTGTTCCAGTGAACCTATTTTCTGAAAGCTCGAGGTCAGAGAGGCCTGATGCATTTCCTAACGACGCAGGGATCGGCCCGTGAAGGTGGTTGGAATACATTAGGAGTACCTGGAGTTGAGGAAGAGCGGAACATGTCCGGAGGAAGAGTGCCGATGAGCTCATTTTCAGCAACACCAAGGGCCTGAAGGCTCGAGATGTTGTAGATGGAGGAAGGAATCCTACCCGACAAGTTGTTCTCTGATAGAACGAGACTTTTGATTGTGAGAGAATGACCCGACCCTAAAGTAGGTGGGATACCTCCAGATAGTGCGTTTCCGAAGAGAACTAGATCTTCGAGGGAAGGCAGGAGCCCAAGCGAAGGTGGGATTTCTCCCGAGAGGGTGTTGGAGGAAAGATCCAGGTGGGCGAGAGAGGAAAGGTTCCCTAATGACGGTGGGATGCTTCCAGTTAGACTGTTATATGATATGTTCAGAAGCAGAAGAGAGGAGAGATTCCCTAGTGTAGGTGGGATGTCTCCCTCTAGTTGTTAATGGAGAGGTCTAGGTATTGAAGAGAGGAGTGTCTTCCAAGAGAGGAGGGGATGCTTCCTACCAGTTTGTTGCTTTGCAGTAAAAGAGACAAGGAACGAGAGCTGACTCAAGGACGAGGAATGATGCCTGAAATAGAGTTGGCGTTGATGTCCAATTCGACGAGAGAGGAGAGGTTCCCAAGGGAAGGAGGGATGCTGCCTCTAAGGTCGTTGATGCTGAGGTCTAGGTAGGTGTGAGCCCCTATTTCATCCATGGATCCTCACATGCCATGTGAGGATCCGTCTTTGTTGATAGAGGAAAGAAGGAACCGCCCCTTCCTCTACCATTGTTGACGGCCATGGCGGAGTGGGCACCTCAGCCAGTCAAAGAAAGAGGATGCCGACGCGCCCCCTTCACATGAGTATTGGGCACCGCAGCCAGTCAAAGAAAGGGGACACCAACGTGCCCCCTTCACACGAGCATAGGGGAGGGGCTAACCCTCCTCTTGCCACGATATGAGGGGGGGAGCACCCCTCCTTCTCCATTCTCCTCCTCCAGTGCTGACTGAAAGGTAAGAGAGAGATTGATAGAGAGAGACGGAGAGACGGTTCACGGCTTGGTTTGGGCCCGGCGGAGTGCCCGATGCCTCGCCGGGCCTGGGTGGTGGCCAGTGACCCTCATCGGCGGTGGGTGATCGTTCGGTGAGGGTCCGGCCGGCCATGGTGGCCGGCCGTGCCTCCGGTACAAGCCATGTGCCACGAACAGTGAGGGAGAGAAAGAGGGAGAAAGAGAGAGAAAGGGAGGCGGTCGCGGCCGCGGCCAGCTTTGGCCCGATCGCCGGCGATCGGGCTGCCCAGAAATTGGCCGGCGGCAGCCCTAGCCACCGGCACGGCTCCCCCCCCTGTTTCGGGTGAAACAAGGGAGGCGCGTGGGAAGAAGGAGACGTGGGCCGGCTGGGTCGTCCCACGTTGGGCCCTGTTGGGTCAGCTCATGAGCCATTTTCGGACTGCATTTTGGGCTCTGTATTGGGTCAAGAACGGAGAAATAAAAATATGACCCAATTCAGCGTTGATTCTAGTTTCTTGGGGTATTTTTATTTCCTCATTCAGGCTTATATTTTGGAAGATATTCGAGCCTAAAGTTGGGCCTAGGATTAGACTTGTAGACCTTAGGGGATGCTTCATTATTCTAATTTTTGAGATTTAATTGTGAAAATTAGTGCTGTAGGTAACCAGATGTCCACATAGCTGATTTACAGTTTGGGATTAGCGTACTGAGGTAAATAAGCCATTTATTATAATTTTCATAATTTATTAAAATATAAAAATTATGTATTTAAATGCTATATTGATATATATATATTGCATTATTTGAAAATGAGATAAAATAAAATTTTGCTATTTAATTTGATAAATAGTGCCACAAGTATATATTGGGTATATGTTATAATTATATGTGATTGCTAATATTTTGCAAAGTAATAAATTATAAATGTGCAAAAATTGAATGATGTGATTATTTTGGCTTTGCAAAATATACTGGTACTATTGATGTATTTTATGCTATGAATGTACAAACCACTGTAAATGTGACATGAGGAACTTATACTCATGATGATGCATAATGTGCTACATGCAAATATGATAATGATATGTGTCGCCGCGGTTCTCATATGATGTAAAACGATGTGAAATGCCAAGAGATACAGCACCCACCTCCACAGAGGGAGATATATGGAGGACATACATCTAGAGGATGTGATGTGATTGATATATGGCATAACGTACACACATCTAGAGGATGTGTTGTGATTGATTATGATATATGGCATAACGCTGGTACCATGACCCTTCTTCTTAGGGGACATTAAAGAGTGATACACCATATGGGTGTCGTAGGGCCCTGGGACACATAAGAAAATAATAATATGAATTCAGTGGGTTTGTTTACATTGCATATTTCGGTATTTATTGTATAATTAAGCTTCCAAAATTATTTGAGCTGATGACATGCATGTTTTGATAACATGATGAATGTATTTGAAATTGAAAGTTTTATACAAGAAAATATGATTTGATAATATCTTGAAATGATGAAATGATTATATTATATAATAGTAGGCTTACTTATTAAGTGTGAGCTCATATAAATCTCACAATGTTTTTCAGAGCCACAAGACTAAAGAATGAGATTTGGGGTAGTTGGATCTTCTACCAGAGGAAATTAAGATCCAACATTTTGTTGTAACCCCATTGATTTATGTATAATGGGCATATAGCCCAAAACTCATAATTATGGCTTGTACTAAAATATTTGACTCTGAATGACATAGTAGTATTATCCTTCTTTGAATAAATTGAAATGTTACATGATGCCTTGCATGCCAGGCATGCATGCGGCGGGTTGCCACCCCTGGATCCCACATTGGGTCTGGGGTGTGATAATAGGTGAGCTTCGAAAGGGAGCCAAGCTCGGGTGGAAGTTCGCCTTCTAGTGTGTTTGTGCTTAGATTGAGATATTGCAGACGGGATAGATTGCCAAGCTCGGGCGGGATGCGGCCATGGAGGAGGTTGTTGGGGAGATGGAGCCTCCAGAGGGAGGTGAGGTTAGCTAAGGAGGCCGACACGGAGCCCTGTAAGTTTAGGGAGTCGAGGCTCAAGGCGATGACCCTTTCAGGGTGGCGACAACCACATGTCACCCCTTCCCAATGGCAGATGTGAAGGGAGTCATTCCACGAGGCCAAGGCTTGGAATGGATCACCAGAGATCATGGACCTGAAGGAGACCAGAGCAAGACGATCATTAAATTGAAAGCGGTGGATGTTGGAGAACGGGAGGGCAGCGAGGTGGCATTGCATGGTAGAAGAAGGATGGCATACGCTAGCCAAAGTGCCTCGAGCATCAAATGGAGGTGCGAAAGACCCATTGGGCGGACAATAGAGGAGGGGGAGTGATTTTAATTGATTTGCTATACGGATTATGCTTATATAATAAATCAAAACTACTGCCAGCCTGAGTACGTATGAGTATGGCCTAGAGCAATGTTTTAAAAATTAGGTTGGGCAAATCCGCTTAATATTTGGATCCTGGGTTAATTAATTCAACCAGATAAATTGATTTGATCGTACAAAATAATATTATAATTAATTTTTAATTTAATAATAAAAATTAATATTAATTTAAATAAAAAAATAAAAAAAATAAAAAAAATTTATTGGATAGGTTTAAAATCCAATCGGTTCAACAAAATTTTTTAATTTTTAATGAGTCATATAAAATTAATTTTAATAATACGATCGAATGCTGCCATGAGAGTGATGGAATGCCGACGTCGTGTTAGGCGGACATCACGCTTTTCTTGTTTCCACCAACATGAAGAAAGAAAGAGGAAGACGGATATTATTTATTTATTTATTTTAAATACGGTAATCTTCTAGAGTAAAGTTTAGACTGATGATTCGTAATTGGCATGCTTTTGCATATATTTTACTGAGGCAATGGACCCATAATCACAATGTTCTTATGATTGGATTTTTTTTAAACAATATTTTATTCAATTCTTGTTCTTAGTTTTGTAATTTTTTTCAAGATCAACTTAATTATTGGGTGACTTGAATTATTCATGAACTTCAAAGTATGCATCTCTTTTGATTGAGGAATAATTGTCGTTTCCTGATTGTTTTTATTGTTTCCTGTTGCTGCTGAAATCTGTCCTCCGACTCGGACGCAATCGAGCTTTGGGATGGGCTCCCTCCTGGGCGGACCTACAAAATAGTCCTCACGCGAGAGGCGTTGGGGGTGGCCCTCTGCGGAAGACCCTCCGATGCTCAAGTCAGCAGGGGTCGGCAATCAACAAACAAGAGGAGAAGGCTCTCGCTGAAGAGTCTCTTCAGGGCTGGCGAGGCACAGTCGGATAGCTCGGCTAGGGCCAAGAGACAAAGATGGCTCGGCTTATGCCGAGAGATGATGATATAGCTCGACTTAGGCCGATAAACGATATAGCTCGGCTGAGGTCGAGAGACGATATAGCTCGGCTGAGGCCGAGAGATGATGATACAGCTTGGCTTAGGCCAAGAGATGATATAGCTCGGCTGAGGCCGAGAGATGATGATATAGCTCAGCTTAGGCCGAGAGATGATATAGCTAGGCTGAAGCCAAGAGATGATGATATAGCTTGGCTTAGGCCGAGAGATGATAATACAGCTCGGGTGAGGCCGAGAGATGTGGCCCGCGCCTTCGAAATCCTTTGCTCGGTGAGGGCTAAGGTGCCCTGATCTACTGAGGCTAACTTATCTCTAGCGGGTATTGTTTAGCACATGGGAGTCAAGGTTGATCCTAACCCCTTGCACGATTATTTATGCAACGGCGATTTTACCCCTCAACACATGCCCCCCACTCCCTAGTTCGAAGCGTAGGTTCGGGCGTAAGGAGTATAACTCCGGGTGACACGATCTGAGTGGATTTGGACTTGACAGCCTACGTAATGGTGCTATATTAACGCCGTATGGTCGCCTTGCCTTTACGGGATGGAACCGTTGCTTCCTAGGGGCAACGTTTGGGGAAGTGCCACGTAGCAAATCCCGGTTTCATGGCTCCAGCAACGGTGGTTCCGGGCATCTCGATCCAAACGCCTTATCTTCTTTTTGAGGCGGTTTCCTTGGGGAGAAGTAAAGTCAAAACAGTGTCATTCCTATTCACTGCGCCCTTTCGTCCCTCTTGGAGAATCTTGCTCTCCTACTTTCTTCACGACGTCATTCGGTGCTTCTTGCGACCAACAACAGGGTGAGTCCCAGCAACGTGGTCTCAGAGATTGCTTCCGAAGATCTGGAGAAAATACGCCAGAGGTATGGCATTCCTTCAGATGTCATCTTGCAGTTGCTGGAACCCGAGCACAGGGTCTCGCAAGAGCTGGAGGGCAGGATATTCCTTTACAAAGATAGCCTGAAGGCAGGCTTCCGGTTTCCCCTTCATCCCTTAGTAAGAGAGATCATGAGGTTCTACAACATTTGCCCAATATGGTGGCTCCCAATATCTAACGAAGTATCATCGGGTTTGTCTCGATGTGCAAAAGGGTTCAGGTAACAGCGACCCTGCCCCTGTTCTATGTTTGTCACCAACTGATGTCCAGGAGGAGCTCGGAGTGGTCCTATATCGACCTCGGAAGTCATTCAGGGCAATCATGGATAAACCATCATCCATAAAGGAATGGAAGGTTCGATTCTTCATCGCCGAAGGGAACATTGGTTCCGGCTTCCCACGGGGATGGGGAAATCCTGTTAGAGACGTGGAAGCGCATCCAGCCTTGTCCGAACAGGAGAGGGAGGACCTCGAGGTATTTCTTGCTAGTTGAATGCTCTAGGCTAATGTCTTATTATCGGAGGAAGCCCTTTTCGCTGCCAGGCTTAGCCCCATTGATCCGCAATGTAAGTCTCTTTCTTTCTCCTCTCCATCAATTTCGTTCAAGCGAGTATGTCTAGATCTGATTGTTTGCTTACCGCGCTTGCAGCCAAGAGATCTACGCTGGAGGGCCGCATAAAGAAATAATTGGGCAAGCATCCGAGAGAGGCCAGTAGAGTCAAAGACACAAGCATGAGAAGAAAGTTTGTCTTTCTGGAGAGCACTCGCTGGAGATAATGGACAGAAAAGAGGACGTGGGAGTGCCAGCGGTGAGAGAGGGGTTCTCTCTATTGAGGGAAGAAGCAATAGCCGCGATGGAGGAGCGAAGATCGGAGGAGGACTCAGAAAGGGTTGCCGAGATCCCTTGTCCTCTGGTGGTGGAGATAATGGATAGCCCAGAGGAAGCTCCATCGGAAGTTCAGGGTGAGCCTGTCATTAAAGGGCCTTCCTCGGATGGGTTATAGGGTGATGACGTTGGGCCAAAGGCAATGGAGGTTCGGGAGGAGTTTCCTGCTGGAGAGCTTCCTATTGAGGAGGCTAGAGGAGCGAGTGAGCAAGTTGACGCTTCGGCGGAGTCCGCAGGGGAGGAGCAGGCGCCGGTGATTGAAGAGGGGCCTTTGGGTGAAGAAGAAGGATAGGACGATGACCTTCCAGTTGAAGTTTCCCCTGCCGAAGCCTCAGGAACATTGAGGCCAGGGCTGGCCTAGGTATTCGATGAATTGTAGGCCAGACTTTTGCTAAAGGAGGCCAGAAGACTGAAGGCTTCTCAGTCTGAGATTGCTCGGACTGGTTCCTTGGATGGGCTGTCTGGTGGTCCGAATCCGGCTATCGAGGAGGCATTTTCTGCTTTGATGAAGTCTGCATTGTATCCGAGCGTTGGACCCTCGACGAACGAGTTTGTGGACTTGGATCTTATCGATGCCGCTTTTGGTCAGCAGAACGCGGCGAAGGATGTTCATCTTCTCCCCGATATCGACAATCCCACCCTCATGGGGTTGGCTAGGTCTTACACCTCCCGGGTGAGTTGCTATTCTAGAGTACCGAGTGTTTTCTGGCAAACTTGATCGTACTTTCTTATTTGGGTTTTGTTTTGCAGAGCGCTCTGATCAACAGGGCATTGTGCTGGCGTTAGAGCCTAGCAACAGGGGCGACGTCCAGGCTAAGAGAGTCAGTGCCGAGCTCCGACTATGAGCACAGGCGTCTGACAAATTTGAGCGACTCATGGACACTGCCAACAAGAACTTGTCGATGGCGAGGGGGTTGTATCGGGCCGCCCTCGACGATGCATCCAAATTAAGGCTTGAAGTTAAGGAGCTACACGGGCTCAGGGCGAGGTATGACGAGGTATGCTCGGACTTATCACAAGCCACATCCAGGCATACTGAGGAAATGGAAACTGCTAAGAAGCAGTTTGACGAAAGTCAAGACAAGCTGAGGAGAGAAGCTGCTGAGGAGAGGAGTCGCACGAACAGAATGCTTTCCGAGTCAGAAGAGAAGATCCGACAGCTGCAGCATTGCATTATCGCTAAGGACGATAGGATCAAGTGGCATCAGAAGAGGATGTCCAAGCTTGACAATGAGCTCTCCCAATCAAGGAAGAAGTTAAGAGTAAGCAGTCGAGGATTAACGACCTCAAGGATAGGATAGAGCGGGTGAAAGCCGACAAGCTAAGGGCCTTCGGCGAGGTCAAAGAATTAATCAGGAGATTATCTCGGCAAGAGGAGGAGGTATAACCCCATCTTTTTAATTTTCTCTGTCGGCTCACTGTTGCATTGACTAATTCCATATGGCAGATGGAGAAGGCGAGGCTCGAGGGCCAAGGTCAATTAGAAAGCCTACAAGAAGAACTAGTGTCGAGTTATCGAAGGAGCTCAAAGCTTGAAGGGCAGGTTACTGAGGCTGAAGAGCGAGTCACCTCGCTTTGGGGTCAAGTTGCTGAGGTTGAGAGGCATCTCGCCATACTTCGGGGCGAACAAGATGTAACTTGTGCTGAGGCTTTCCATCTCAGCGAGGAGGAGGTCCGAACTAAAATATACCGGGAGCATCTGGAGTGGGACCTCTCTTTTATGGACGTCAAACCCTTCGAGGCCTGCACCCAAGGGGCTGAAGAAACTGAGTACGAAGATGTCTTAGATGTCGATCTTGACATTATATTGGGTTCTAGTGAGGCTGCAGCTCCCGAAGGACACTCCAAGCCTGCCGTCGAAGGAACGACGACTCTCAAAGTAGGCGAAACGAGCCAGGCCTCTCTGAATGTTGTTGAGGACTCCGCTGGAACTGATCCAGCTCCTGATCCTTGAGGACAACTTGTGTACTTTTGCTTTTCAGATATGTAATTTGGTTTGAAATTTCTAATGAACAGGTCTTCGGCCTCCTTTGGCTTGTCTTTTTGGCCAGTTTTCATCTCAGGCTTTTCTTTCGACTGTGAACAAGTTATGACTTGTTCGCGCTCTTTGGCCGACTTAGTTCGGACCCGAGTGAATGTCTCGGTCAAAACCAAGGTATATGAATAGTTTGGTTTGTCCAAAATAAAGTTTGGCACGCTCAGCCGAGGCGCTGGATGACCCGGCGCATAAGCTCAGGCGTAAGGAATATAGCCTCAGGTAACACAATTCGAATGGAGGGGGTTTATTCCCGAAAATAGGGGTGCATCCCGAGCGCTGCAAAGTTATCAGTGATCCTCTTCGGCGAGGGAGAGGGACTTTTCGTTTCCGCGAATGCCCGCTGAGGTGTCGACGCGTGGCGAGCTTCTGCATGTTGAAATTAATGGCCAGGGCTATCGCATTACTCGCCGGAAGCAATTTAAATACGGATGAGGGGGAAAGCCTCCGCTAGTCATCTTTTCAGTTGATCTCCTAAGAGTTTCTGAGTTCTGAGATGGCTTCCAGAGGAGAGGGGCGATCCATTGAGGCACCAAGTGGCGGTGCCAACGGCCGTGCGGGGCCCCGGGAGAGATGCATTATGGTATCCATTGAAGGGGAGGTCCGGCAACGATATTTGCTGATCACAAACAACTTCGGAGGACGGCTGAGCAGTATCTGGCCGTTACCACAAGAGAGATCGGGCTTTTCCATCAAGACAACGGTCGATTGGAGGGGGAGGTAGCATCCCTCCGACAACAGGTCACCGAGTCAGCTCGGCATGGAGAGGGCTCGACGGGTCCCGGAGAGCATGATAAGCCCTAGTGAGGGCTCTTGTATCTTTTCCTTTTCCTTTTGTTTCTCTTTTCGTAGTGAATGAAAAGGAATATCTTCGTAACTTTGGTGCCTGTTGCCACTTCTGAAATGTCCTTTCTTATTGTTCGAGTCTTACGAAATGAACCACCCTCTTAAGGAATCTCTAGTAATCCCGGTGAGGCTAGAGCATGGCGTCCCCATTTGATCGAGGTAAACGGAACTCGCAAGTTCCAGCCGGAGCATTACATATACTCGGTCTTGCCGAAGCATAAGGAGTGCTCCGTTGTTGTTGAGGCAAAGGCAGCTATCTCGATCTGGACCAGAGCATTACATAACGCTCGGCTATATTGAACCGAGGAAAGATACCTCGGTTTAGCCTGAAGTATGGAGGAAATCTTAGCCTTAGGTTGAAGCATTAGGTAATGTCTCGGTTTATGCCGAGACACAATGGGCGGTTGGGCCAGAGCTAGGGGCATCAATGTGCCTTTAATGCAAGTACTCGACTTCTGCACCTTTTTATCACTCTGCCAGTGCCTTGTCTTTTCCAAGGCGAGTCGACCTTCTTTTTGCCAAAATGGATGATACGGCTCTGTAAGCTGCAAAAGGATGCCTCGTTACTTTCCGGAGTCATTTATCCCATCGGCTTTTTCCAACGTAGGTCTGTTTAGCATGTGGCATAAGCTCTCGTTCGTCATTGGAGGATGTTGTTTTCATCGGGTGATTTCCCAGGCCTGCTCGTATCTTAAGGACAGGCGTTCGATCTCTTGCACTTAAGGCTTTTGATTCGGGATCAGAGGGAGATCTCCTGGCGCGCATCATGGCCTAGGTAATGTGTTTGGCACCCCTCGAGGAGCGCTCTTTTCATCCTGGGATGCCACGTAGTAATGTGATCAGGGCATTTTTAATCTCGAGGATTTCTGTTTTAATAGCTGCTCCCGGTCCATTTGCCTATAAAATGGGAGGAGAGGGCCATGTTAGGCTATCTCCCGAGGCTTTCTTCTCTGTGAGTTGTGAATGTTTTCATGATGTCTGTGTCCCCTGGGTTGAGGGTGGAGAGAATGAGTTTTTCTTTTGCAAGTTGACTTCCCCCGGATAGCTGGGGTGATGAAGAAGTTGCTGAAGAGCAGATCGTCCTCAAGAGAGGAACTTCGGAGATCATATGGAGAGCGCACGGAAGGTCCACAGAGATCACACGGAGAGCGCACATATACGCTTCCTGTGTGTCCTTTGTGGTTTGCTACGGGGGTCGCAGGGTAGAAAGTGCACCTGCACCCCCGTAGTATGCAGGGACTTTTCGTTCTCCATCGGGCTGGTTCCCTTAGCTCATCTGGCTGGGGGATCTTTTGCCTATGAAGAGGGAGTTGAGAGTAGTGTCGGCCTGCTCGTACCCTGTCTTTCATGGTCAGGTAGTGTCCAGCAGCCCAGCATCCCACTCGGGAGGGATGCATCCTCAGCATCAGCAACCATGGGTCTTCCTTCTGTTCTTGGATCTCTTTGTTCATCCATGGGACCCGTGGGAGATCGGCTCGGCCTTCGCCGAAGGTCCAGGGCGAGTTGACTGGTTGTCTGATCTCTTGGGTCAGACATCGGAGCGTCATTATTAACCGAAGCTGATTGAAGCAGTTCGGCCGAGCTATTTACTCGTTTTTATTTCTTGCACCATGATGCACTTGTAACGCCCCTAAAGAGGTTGTAACTCTTTTTATTGATGAGAAAATAAAGAAAGTTTTGTTCTTTCTTCTCTTAGTGCCTGCTTCTTTCTGTGTTGAGAGTTGTTACTCCATATCATGTTTTGTGTCATAGCATATTTCGGCAGCACTCTTACTATTTTATTCTTGCTAAGACTAACATCTGGTCTTCAGTGGAGGAAAAGCTTACACCTATTTGGGGCTAGAGGCAGACCTGGGTGGCCCCGCGGATTTATGTGGTAAGCGTGATCTCACTTACAAAATGAAGCAGGTTTTTCTTTAAAAGAGACAGTTCGCATGCCTTAACTGTTGAGCAGAAGGAGGTTACTTGCTTCTGCCAAAGTATGATAGGACGTCTTAGTTGCGTCAGAGCGTTGGAGAGATTACTTGTCTAGGCCGGAGCTTCAGATAACGCTTTATGAGTACGTCATTTGACTTGATCGAGGTTTTGGATAATACATTACTCGGTTATAATTGAGGCTTCTGAATGTCTCTCGGTTGTTGCCGAGGATTAAGAGTATCGCTCGGTTGTTGTCGAGGATCAAGAATATCACTCGGCTGTTGCCGAGGTTTCTAATATTTTGTTTGGCTCTTATTGTAATCATAGATTCTGGTGCGGACGGCCGAAGAGGATGAGGGTCACCCAAGCGATGTATGGGGGCGCCCGAAGTCTATGAATCGGTTACTTTCGAAGAAGGCGAGCCAGTGTTGGTAGATGATGTGCTTTTCCTCTTCTCCGCATCTTTTCGAGGATGCTTGATTTGAGGGAGTCTGGTAGACTCTCGAGATCATTTACTTCAAAAGGGTCTGGCAAACCGGAGGGAGCCTGGTCCCAAGAAAAGGGGAAGTTCCCCGAGCACCTTGCCGATGCTTATCGATCCTCCTCGGTGAGAGAGCGCGACTCCTTGTTTCCCGCAAGCGCCTATTGAGGTGGTGATGCATGGTGAGTTTCCACAAGTTGAAATTAATGGTTCGAATGAACGAGATACTCGACAGGATCTGTTTAAATACGGATGAGGGGGATGCCTCTGTTAGTTATCTTTTCTGCTAGCCTCCCAAGAACTTCTGGGTGTTGATATGGCTTCCGGTGGTGAGACGCGATCCACTGAGGCGCCAAGTGGCGGTGCCAACGGCCGTGGGGGCCCCGAGGGAGTCGCGTTATGATGACTGTTGATGGAGTGGTTTTGGCGTCAGCGTTCACGGATCACGAATGGCTTCAAAGAGCGGCCGAACAATATCTGGCCACTTCTATGAGGGAGGTTGAGCTCCTTCGCCGTGTTATCGGCTAGCTGGAGGGGAAAATAGCGTCCTTTTGTCAACAGATCGCCGAGTCGGCTCGGCGTGAAGAGGGCTCGGCAGCTCTCGAAAAAGATGATGGGCCCCTGTGAGGGCTCCTTTATCTTTTCTTTTTTGTTGTCTTCTTTATGATAAATGAGAGGGAGGATTTCTGTAGCTTTTGCGTTTGCTGCCATCTCCAGGATGTTTGTTCTTATCACTCGGTCTTGGCCGAGGCTTTTGATAAGTGACGCACTTCAGTTTTGGCCGAGGCTTTTGATAAGTGACGCACTTCAGTTTTGGCCAAGGCTTTTAAATGAGTAACAAAAATGCACTTCGGCTTTGGCCGAGGCTTTTAGATAAGTAACAAAAATGCACTTCAGCTTTGGTTGAGGCTTTTAATCTTTTGTGTCGGTCGGGGCTTGTAAGCTGCCCGAATGGAATTTTCCATTCTTTGGTCTGGCCAGGGCTTGTAGGCTGCCCAAATCTGAATGAAGCTTCTTTATCGTTTGGTCCGGTCGGGGCTTGTAAGCTGCTTGAATGGAATTTTTCATTCTTTATCGTTTGGTCCGGCCGGGGCTTGTAAGCTTCCCGAATCTGAACGAAGTTTCTTTATCGTTTGGTCCAGCCGGGGCTTGTAAGCTGCACGGATCCAAATGAAGTTTCTTTATCGTTTGGTCCGGCCGGGGCTTGTAAGCTACCCGAATCCGAATGAAGTTTCTTTGTCATTTGATCCAGCTGGGGATTGTAAGCTGCCCGAATCTGGATGAAGTTTCTTTATCGTTTGGTCCGACCGGGGCTTGTAAGCTGCCTGAATCCGAACAAAGTTTTTTTATCGTTTGATCTGGTTGGGGCTTGTAAGCTGCCCGAATCCGAATGAAGTTTCTTTGTCGTTTGGTATGGCCGGGGCTTGTAAGCTGCCTGAATCCATATGGAGTTTCTTTATCGTTTGGTCTGGCCGGGGCTTGTAAGCTGCCCGAATCCGAACGAAGTTTCTTTATCGTTTGGTCCGGCCGGGGCTTGTAAGCTGCCCGAATCTGGATGGAGTTTCTTTGTCGTTTGGTCCGGCCGAGGCTTGTAAGCTGCCCGAATCCGGATGGAGTTTCTTTATCGTTTGGTCTGGCCAGGGATTGTAAGCTTCCTGAATCCAAACGAAGTTTTTGGGAGATCCTTATCCGATCATACCGAGTCTTTGTGGAATAGGGCTCGACCCAGCCAAGGTACAGAGATTTAGGTCAAGGAGATAGTTCGGCTGTGCCGAAAATGGATGCGTAGGCAGCATCTATTTTCTATTATGACTTTTTTGGAGAAACGATTATGGCGGTCATGCCGCGGATAATTGAGATAAGATGTCAAAAGCTGCAAATGGGGCAAGTCGATAGAAAGCGTACCCTATTGATGGTATATACGAAGATTGTTCGAATTCCATGTTTGGGGAATATATTTTCCGTCTAGATCCTGGAGCTTGTAGGTGCCAGGTCCGATGACTTCCGCTACTTGATAGGGGCCTTCTCAGTTTGGAGGCAGCTTTCCTTGTTCCAGCGGTTTGGAGACGGACGCCTTTCGAAGGATGAGATCGCTTGGCAGAAAGATTTTTCTTTGACTCTGGAGGCATGATAGCGGGCCACTCTTTGCTGGTATGCAGCTACTCTGATTCGAGCTTTTTCTCTGATCTCTTCCACCATATCGAGGTTAGCGCGAAGCTACTCGTCGTTAGCCTCCTCCGAGTAGCTCTCCACTCACGGAGAAGTGAGTCCTATCTCCACAAGGATGATGGCTTCCGAACCAAAGGCCATTCGGAATGGGGTCTTGCCGGTGGGGATTCTCTGGGTGGTACGGTAGGCCCATAGGACGTGATGCAGTTCATCTGCCCATCTGCCTCGGGCTCTGGCGAGCCAAGCTTTGATCCCTTGAAGCAGGGTCCAGTTAGTTACCTCGGTTTCTCCGTTGGCTTGTGGATGCCCTACCGCGTAAGGCAGTGGCAGATCTCATGCTCCTCGCAGAAACCTCGGAACTTTGGGTTGTCAAAATGTTTACCATTTTGGTGATAATATTATGAGGAAGGCCGAAGCGGCAAATAATGGATCTCCATATGAAGTCTCTGGCCCAAGCTTCGGTTATCTGGGCAGCTGCCTCGATCACAATAATGTGGCCAGCGACCAAAGGATTCGGAGGAGGAGGTTGTTGAGGCTCAGGCTGACGATCACCCCCGTTTCTTGGCTCGGGTGCTCTCCTGAATTGGTCCAGCCTACCCCACTGGATGAGCCTCTCAATCTTGTTCTTCAGCTACCAGCACTCCTCGGTGTCACGGCCATGGTCCCGATGGTAGTGGCAATATTTGGCGGGGACTCTCCGGGCAGCATTCCCTCGGAGAGGAGGTGGTCGGGGGAGCTGGCGCTCTATCGCCATGAGGATCTCCGCCCTTAGGGCAGTGAGCGGAGTGAATCGATTGAAACTCCTTGGCAGGCTTCGGGTGCGGTTCATCGGCGGCGGCTGTGGAACCCTTTGGCGGTGAGGCAGGCTTGGCTGGCGGGCTGATCGGTGCTTGTCCGAACCATTGGGCTCCTTTTTCCTTGTTAGCTCGGTGCGGACAGCTCTCCATGATTCCTCGACTCTGGCGTATTTGTCTGCCAAAGCCATCATGTCGGAAAGGTTCTGAGGGTAGCTAACCTTCAGTGCCAGTTAAAAGTTACTCTCCTTCAACACTCCACCTGCTAGGGCGGACATGGCCACCTCATGATTGAGGTGGTCCACTTCCAACATGGCCGTATTAAAATGGCTGAGATACTTCTTCAAGGACTCCCCCTCTCTCTGCTTAACCTCAGAGAGGGAGTCGGATCTCCGTCGGTAATGGTGGCTGCTAACGAACTGCTGATGAAGAGGCGGCTCAGCTCGTCAAATGAACTAATGGAACTTGGTTTCAAAGCATTGAACCAGGTTCGAGCGGATCCCCTGAGGGTGGAAGGAAAGGCGCGGTAGAGGATCACGTCTGATGCCCCATGGAACATCATGATCGATCAGAAACTATTGAGGTGGTCGTTGGGATCGGAGGTTCCATGGTAGGGCTCGATAGCGGGCAGTTTGACGTGGGAGGGAATCACTTCCTCCATGACCTCCTCGGAGAAGGGAATGCCCTGCTCCGCCTGATGGTGGAGCGAATGGGCCTGCTTGGCGGTGTCTAACTCCTGGCGCATCTTTCAGAGTTGTTGGTGAATCTCCTATGGCATAGGGGCCGGAGAGAGAGAGAGTGTTGAGTCGTGATGAGAGGAGAGAGGGATCGAGCCCGCCGAGATCGAGGAAGATCCCTGCCACGGACCCCATGGGGGGCTGGCTCAGCTTCCCTAGGGTGGCGAGGGGAGTCTGCAACCCCATGCGGGCCGAAAGAAGAGATCGCTGGATGAGCGGGGGCTGCATTCTCCTCAGGAGGATGCGGGACAGGTGAAGCCATATGGAGGGCTTCGAAGCGCCCCTGGATCAGGTGGGCCAGGGCTTGGACCTACTGGACCAGTGAGGCAAATTGGTCCTGGGTCACAGGGGCCGCCGGTGGCGATGGAGTCTCAACTGGCGGTGGTGGCGGCGCTACGCTGCTCATCAGATCAGGTCTTTGGGAGGTGACCTGATCCCAGGCTTCGGAGGTAGCCTTTCTTCGGTTGGCCATGGAAAGAGTTCTCTTTCAGCTCGAGATCCTTGTCTCATGGATTACAAGTTTATGGGACTTGAGGGCCCTTCCTCTAGCGCCATTTTGTTGCTGCTGAAATTTATCCTCCGACTCGGGCGCAATCAGGCTTTGGGATGGGCTCCCTACTGGGCGGACCTGCAAAACAGTTCTCACACGAGAGGCATTGGGGGTGGCCCTCTGCGGAAGACCCTCCGACGCTCAAATCAGCGGGGATCGGCAATCAACAAATAAGAGGAGAAGGCTCTCGCTGAAGAGTCTTTCCAAGGGTGGCCTTTTGAGAGCTCTGAGCAGAGCGCTAATGGCGGAAAGGGGTGAGCAGAGGTAGAAGGAGAGTGTGCCAGTGAGCAAGTGCGCATACCTGAGGAGCCGGAAGATGGCTCTATTTATAGAGGATCACCTGATTCCTTGGGGGCATTGTGGGTCCAAAAGTCATTAGGATCTGAATCCAGTTTGTTACGAGGTCAGTAAGATTCGCATCTTGTTGGTTAGATGATCGACGGCTGGGAGAGCTGATTGATGTCTCAAGATTTGGTGAGCATGTAGGCTCTAGGGCTCTAGGCCACTCTTGCGGGTCCTAGGCCACTCTCAGATATGATTTCTGTTTGGAATCTTATGAATTTGAACTCTCCCGCGCCAAATTCCGCAGAGGTTCTTGAGTGCCCAGGTCTAGTCGAGGCATAATAATAACTCGGATGGCGAGGCACAGTCGGATAGCTCGGCTAGGGCCGAGAGACAAGAATGGCTTGGCTTATGCCGAGAGATGATGATATAGCTTGGCTGAGGCCGAGAGACGATATAGTTCGGCTAAGGTCGAGAGATGATGATACAGCTTGGCTTAGGCCGAGAGATGATATAGCTCGGCTTAGGCCGAGAGATGATATAGCTAGGCTGAAGCCGAGAGATGATGATATAGCTCGGCTTAGGCCGAGAGATGATAATACAGCTCGAGTGAGGCCGAGAGATGTGGCCCGCGCCTTCGGAATTCTTTGCTCGGTGAGAGCTAAGGTGCCCCGATCTACCGAGGCTGACTTATCTCTAGCGGGTATTGTTTAGCACATGGAAGTCAGGATTGATCCTAACCCCTTGCATGATTATTTATGCAACGATGATTTTACCCCTCAACATTTCTTATTGCTTATGCCCCTTTTGTGCTTCCTATATTCTTATCATCAAGTTGCCTAGAGAGTTGGTAGGTGCTATTTTAAACTCAGATGAGCAGTGTGTACAAGTTAAATTGCCTAGGAGTTGTTGCTGACTATTTCTTAGTTCGTTTTCTTTGAAAGTTCATGCATAGTGTTTTCTTTCGTTCCAAGACAGCACAAGGGCTGGGTCTCACCTTATTATTTATTCACATCTTGGGATTGACTTGAGTTAGGCCTGCATTTTGGTGTTGGATGCACTGGCGACTGTGAATGGCCAACATTAATATCAGGGTTGGTTTCTGGCGTTATCATGAAGTCGATAAAAAGAGCCATCAACAAAGGGAATGAGTGGCGTCGAAAGCGTAAATGATGCAATTCTATGATGCAACCTACGATGTGTTTTTGTCCATTTTGTATAAATTCAGCAAGGTGTTAGACCTGCATACTAGGCCTTGGGTCAGGTTCAAGCTTTCGTTCCATTACTTCTCTACCCAGCTGACCTTGATTAGTCGGCATTACAAGTTAAAGCTGGCCAAGGTTTACGATAGGAGTGCAAAAAGCCTAGCCAAATGAGTATATTGTCAGGTTAAACTGATGTTTTGTGGATGAGAGCAATGGAGGGTATTGCGCAGCTTCCATTGAGATCAGGCGCATGAGAAAAGATAGAAAAAAAGAAGAATAGATGGATACAGAAGAAAAAGAAAATGCCTTTATTTCTTTCTTGTCTTCCATCTATCCGGTTACATCCAGAGAGAGCCTTAAATAATCATCCATCTTGAATGATAAAACTTTTTGGCACCAGACCGTAACCAACTTCCTAACAAACTCCCTAAAATATAAAAGTCTATTCAAAAAACCTGAGCTCAATCCTCATGTACTCAGTCCCATAACCTACAATTAGGTTATTAAACATTCTTTCAAAAACTTCCTTCTAAGCCATACAAGAAAGCACTCAAACCCGAGCCCATGTACACCCATGACTCACATGCTCTCTATTCTTAGGTCACAATCCGACCCAAATGACTTAGGAACCTGAGAACTTAGGTAGCAGCTCCTCTAGTTGGTTTCACAGGAGACTCGGTAAGAGTGGAGGGTGAAATCTCCTTACCAGTGACGGCCGAAACGCCACCATGCCAGAGCACGATTGTCATGAGGTTCCTAGTCATACGAGTTCCCTTGGCATACAATGCCATTCTCGGGCGACTGGGCCTCAACCTCTTGGATGCAGTCATCTCCACCAGGCGACTGCTCGTGCAGTTTCCCACCAGTAGTGGGGTCGGCAAGATGTGTGGTGAAATCAGTCCGGTCCTACCCTGCTACCAGATGATCTCGAGTCCTCAGGAAGTCGGGCCGGCTTCAAAAGTCTCTGACCCCAAGGAGTCCAGTAAGGGAGGAGAGCCGGCCGAGCGGCTCTTGACTTTCCCACTAGGAGACGACCCGGTAAAGATGGTGCGCATCGACGGACTTCTCCCTCTGGAAGACCGTGATCGCCTCTTGACCTTCCTATGGGCCAACTCGGACATATTCGCCTGATCGGCATCTGACATGCCCGGCATCCCTCCAGAGGTGATCACCCACAAACTTAACATTGATTCAAAGCACCATCCGATTTGCCAAAGGAAGAGAAGCTTCGCTCCTGAGCGACAAAAGGCCATCGACGAGAAGGTCAACAAGCTGCTTGCTGCCGGCCATACTAGAGAAGCACATTACCCGAGTTGGTTAGCCAATGTGGTTATGGTTCGAAAAGCAAATGGGAGCTGGAGGATCTGCATCGACTTCATCGACCTCAATAAGGCATGCCCGAAAGATAGCTTCCCTCTGCCCTGGATCGATTAGCTGGTGGACTCAACCTCCGGCCATGAGCTTCTTAGCTTCATGGATGCTTTCTCTGGGTACAATCAAATAAAGATAGACCCGGGCGATGAGGAGCATACTTCCTTCGTAACCGAGAAGGGCATTTATTGCTATAAAGTAATGCCCTTTGGTCACAAGAACACAAGGGCGACTTATCAAAGGTTGATGAACAAAGTCTTCCAAGATCAGCTGGACCGGAACATGGAGGTCTATATAGACGACATGCTAACAAAGAGTGCCCATGCCTCCGACCATGTTTCTGATTTGGAGGAGACATTCAATAACCTTCGCCACTTCCAAGTCAAGTTGAACCCAAAAAAGTGCGCCTTTGGCATCACATTGGGTAAGTTTTTGGGCTTCATGGTGACCCAGCGAGGGATTGAGGTGAACCCGGAAAAATTAGTGCCATCCTCAACATGAGGCCGTCGACCAATAAGAAGGAGGTGCAGCGGCTCACCGGAAGGATGGCGGCCCTAAGTCATTTCCTTTTCAAATCAGCTGAAAGGTGCCTACCCTTCTTCAAGGCCCTGAGGAAGGCCAACGGGTTCGAGTGGACAGACAACTGTCATAAGGCTTTTGAAGAATTGAAAGCATTCCTGTCCTCCCCACCGCTCCTATCGAAATCGAAGGACGAGAAGAGTCTTTTCCTTTATCTCGTTGCCTCTTCAGAAGCCATCAACTCCGTTTTGGTGCGTCTCGACGTCGACGGGACCTAGAAGCCTGTCTATTATGTAATCAAGGTGCTCCATGATGCAGAAGTCAGGTACTCCAAGATGGAAAAGATCATTTTTGCCTTGATCGTCTCTGCCCAGCGCCTCCATCCCTACTTCCAGGCTGGCCCCATTATGGTTCTCACGGCCAGCCCCTCCAAGCCATTCTGACTCATCCAGACACCTCAGGCTAACTCATCAAATGGGCCATCAAGCTGAAAGAGTTTGACCTCTCTTTCCAGGAAAGGCCGACTTTGAAGTCCCAAGTCCTAGCCGACTTCCTGATCGAGTGCACCTGGGTGGAGGAATCAGCTGAGGAGATTTCTGTGAAGCAACTTGATGCCGAGCTGGGCAATGGTGGAGAATTTTGGATCCTCCATGTGGACGGTGCCTCAAACTCCCAAGGAAGCGATGTTGGCCTTATTCTCATGGGCCCAGAAGGAGAAAAGGTGGAATATGCCCTTCGGCTTCTGTTCAAGGCTACAAACAATCAGGCCGAGTATGAGGCTCTGTTGGCAGGGTTGAGGCTGGCCCAGAAGTTTGGAGTAAGGAGACTCAGAGAGTTCACTAATTCACAACTCGTCTCTGGGCAAATCAATGGAGAGTACGAGGCACGGGACCCCACCATGGCCCGATGCTTGGGCAAGGTCTGGCTCTTAGTTTCTCCACTAACTTACTTCAGCATCAGCTACATCCCTCGGAGCAAGAATGCCAAAGCTGATACCCTTCTCGCTTGGCCACCTCAACTGACGGCATCACAAGGAATGCGTACATCGAGCACCTGGAGAGACCTAGCATTAAAGACAAAGAGGAAGTCCTCTCGCTCACCCAAGAGCCGACTTAGATGGATGCCTACATCTGTTACCTCACGGATGGCACTCTCCCCATTGACCGCAAGGAAGTGAGGTTGCTCAAATGGAGAACCTCCTAGTTCACCCTCCTAAATGATAATCTATACAGAAGGTCATTCTCCTACCCCCTGCTCAAATGTGTAGGACCTGTAGACGCTGACTACATACTCAGGGAAATCCATGAAGGCATCTACGGAAATCACCTGGGGGGCAGATCGCTAGCCTAAAAGGCCCTCCTTCAAGGCTATTTCTAGCTCACTATGAGAGAAGATACCGCCAAGGTGGTTCAAAAGTGCGATGACTGCCAGCACCATGCATATATCTAGTGTTAGCCATCCACTCCTCTGAGCCCACTCTTGGCCCCATGGCCCTTCGTCTAATGGGAACGGATATCCTTGGACCATTCCCTCCGGCCCCAGGCCAACGGAGATTTCTTCTTGTCGCCATGGACTACTTCACCAAGTGGGTCAAAGTTGAAGCACTAGCCAAAATCACCGAGAGCAAAGTCAAGGCCTTCTTCTAGAAGTCTATCATATGCCGCTTTGGTCTACCTCACACCATCGTCACTGATAACGGCCGACAGTTCGATAATAGCACATTCAAGACTTTCTGTGCCGAGCTAGGCATCTGTCACCGATTTACCTCCATCGGCCACCCGCAGACTAACGGGAAGGCCAAGGTCATGAATCGCACTATCCTCATAGGACTCAGAACTCGGCTAGATAGATCCAAAGGCCGGTGGGTAGAAGAGCTTCCCAGCGTGCTATGGGCATACCACACGACTCCAAGGGCTATGAGGGGTGAGACTCCCTTCAGCCTTGTCTTTGGGTCCGAGGCGGTCATCCTCGTCGAAATCGGCCTGCCAAGCCCGCATGTGGAGTCCTACAACGAAGAGGGCAACTCCACACTGATAAGAGCCAACCTTGACTTTATTGATGAGGTGCATGATCGAGTACGGCTATGGATGGCAACCTTCTGCCAACGGGCAGCCAAGTATTACAATGCCCGAATGTGTCCCAAAGTGTTCCACCCCGAAGATTTGGTCCTCAGAAAGGTTGAGGTCTCCAAGCCAGTGGAGGAAGGCAAACTGTCCCCCAATTAGGAAGGTCCTTACCGCGTTGCCAAGATGCTTCACCGAGGGGCATACCGAATTAAAGAGCTCAGCGGGTGATCCCTCCTGCGTACCTGGAATGCGGACAACCTTCGCCGATACTACCAATAGTGTATCTCCCCATATATTTGGCAACAAAGGATCTTCTTCAACACCACATTCGGTTCTTCCCCGTGCTTGAGGATCTATTTCAAGAAAGGAGCTCGCCGGCATCGCAGCTAACGGGACACCACTCTGTCCAGCAAGGAGATGCTCTGGAGTCGATTCAAGTCCCTAACAGCTTTGTACCCGGACGAGTTATCCCTCGGGCCAGCACACAAACCCCCGAAATGGTTCAAAAGGAGCGTGCTGGCGTCACAGCTAACGGGACACCACTCGGCCCAGCAAGGAGATGCCCCCGAGTCGGTTCAAGTCCCTAACAGCTCCGTACCCAGTTGAGTCGCCCCTCGAGCCAACACACAAACCCCCGAGGTGATTTAAAAGGAGCTCACTAGCATCGGGGCTAACGGAACACCACTCAGCCCGGCAAGGAGATGCCCCTGAGTTGGTTCAAGTCCCTAATAGCTCCGTATCCAGACGAGTCGCCCCTTGGGCTAGCACACAAACCTCCGAGGTGGTTCAAAAGAAGCTCACCAGCATTGCGGCTAACGAGACACCACTCGGCCTAGCAAGGAGATGACCCCGAGTCATTTCAAGTCCCTAACAGCTTTGTACCCGAACGAGTCGCCCCTCGGGCTGGCACACAAACCCCCGAGGCAGTTCAAAAGGAGCTCGCCGGCATCACAGCTAATGGAACACCACTTGGCCCAGCAAGGAGATGCCCCCGAGTCGGTTCAAGTCCCTAACAGCTCTGTACCCGGATGAGTCACCCCTTGGGCCAGCACACAAACCTCCGAGATGGTTTAAAAGGAGCTCACTAGCATCGCGGCTAATAGGACACCACTCAGCCCGGCAAGGAGATGCCTCTGAGTCGGTTCAAGTCCCTAACAGCTCCGTATCCAGACGAGTCGCCCGTTGGGCCAGCACACAAACCTCCGAGGCGGTTCAAAAGAAGCTCACCGGCATCGCGGCTAAAGAGACACCACTCGGCCCAGCAAGGAAATGACCCTGAGTCGTTCCAAGTCCCTAACAGCTTCGTACCCGAACGAGTCACCCCTCGGGCCGGCACACAAACCCCCGAGGCGGTTCAAAAGGAGCTCCCCGGCATCACAGCTAACGGAACACCACTCGGCCCAGCAAGGAGATGCCCCCGAGTCGGTTCAAGTCCCTAACAGCTCCGTACCCGGATGAGTCACCCCTTGGGCCAGCACACAAACCCCAGAGGTAGTTTAAAAGGAGCTCACTAGCATCGTGGCTAACGGGACACAACTCAGCCCGGCAAGGAGATGCCCCTGAGTCAGTTCAAGTCCCTAATAGCTCCGTATCCGGACAAGTTTCCCCTTGGGCCAGCACACAAACCTCCGAGGCGGTTCAAAAGAAGCTCACCGGCATCATAGCTAACGAGACACCACTCGGCCCGACAAGGAGATGACCCCGAGTCATTTCAAGTCCCTAACAGCTTCGTACCCGAATGAGTCGTCCCTCGGGCCGGCACACAAACCTCCGAGGCAGTTCAAAAGGAGCTCGACGGCATCGCAGCTAATGGAACACCACTCGGCCCAGCAAGGAGATGCCCTCAAGTCGGTTCAAGTCCCTAATAGCTCCATACCCGGATGAGTCATCCCTCGGGCTGACACAGAAACCCTTGAGGTGGTTCAAAAGGAGCTCGCCGGCATTGCGGCTAACGGGACACCAATCGGCCCGGCAAAGAGATGCCCCCAAGTCGGTTCAAGTCCCTAACAGCTTCGTAACCGGATGAGTCGCCCCTCGGGCCGATACACAAACCTCCGAGACGGTTCAAAAGGAGTTCGCTGGCATCACGGCTAATGGAACACCACTCGGCCCAGCAAAGAGATGCTTCTGAGTCGGTTCAAGTCCCTAACAGCTTCGTACCCGGATGAGTCACCCCTTGGGCTGGCACACAAACCCCCGAGGTGGTTCAAAAGGAGCTCGCCGGTATCGCGGCTAATGAAACACCACTCGGCCTGGCAAGGAGATGCCTTCGAATTGGTTCAAGTTTCTAACAGCTCCGTACCCGATCGAGTCGCCTCTCAGACTGGCACACAAACCCCCAAGGCGGTTCAAAAGGAGCTCACCGGCATTACGGCTAATGGGACACCACTCGACCCGGCAAAGAGATGCCCCCGAGTCGGTTCAAGTCCCTAACAGCTCTGTATCTGGTCAAGTCGCCCCTTGGGCCAGCACACAAACCCTCGAGGCAGTTCAAAAGGAGCTCGCCGGCATCGTAGCTAACAGGACACCACTTAGCCCAGCAAGGAGATGCCCCCGAGTTGGTTCAAGTCCCTAATAACTCCGTACCCAGACGAATCGCCCCTCAGGCCAGCACATAAACCCCAAAGGCAGTTTGTGGATCCAGTAGTCTTGTCCCCATTCGAGCTGTCCCCTAAGTTCGCGTGCGAGTCCCTAAGAAGGTTCAAAAAACTATCCAGACGCATCGAGATTCTTCCCCGGCTGGCAATGAATTGTTATTCCTACTCGGCCGGGAGCTTAGTGGGCAACAAGCTTGACTGGCGGTACGGGCCCTGATGGATTTGCTCGTTCACTATCAAGCCTAAGTCTACGGGACTACGGTGGCATCACAGGTATACGAGATAGTTATAAAGAATAAGGGAGAACACTTTGAGGGAAAAAAATCTTCTCTTTTTATTAACATCCTTGATGGTTACAAAACTCGACCCAAAATTGGTTACAAAGCAAAAGAAAAATACAAAAGATTCCTAGCTCAGGGTCCACTAGGTCCTGGTTATCCCTCGGCCGTGTCCTCCTTCGACTCCTCACCGTCTAGATCCCCAGGCTGGATCGTCTCAAGATCAGAGCTGCTAATGCTAAAGACCTCAGACATCTTCGCCATGCATCAGTCGAAACCCTTTGCATAAGCATCAATGCTGGCCTCAATCACTTCCTGCTCAACTCTGATGATGCTCTAAATTCGGCGACAACATTGTCGGCCCAGGCCTCAGCCTCCCTAGCTTGCGCCTTGGCTTCTCGGGCCTGGCTCTCAGCCTCCTCGGCAAGGACCCTGGCATTCTAGGCTTGGGCCACCACTTCGGCCCGCCCATACCCTGCTTCAACTGCCGCCATCTCCACCGCGATGGCCATCTCCACAGCGGCATGGGTCTCGTCCGTTGCCGCGTCGGCCTGATCCTCCATGTGTTTGAGCTGGTGGACCAGCTCTTCTATTCTCACCTCGGCCGACTGCAGTCTGGCCGAGACCAAGACCAACTTGGTTTCAGCTGTAGAGGCTCGGCCGCACTCGATCTCTGCCCGGCTCTCCGTCTCTTTGAGTTTGCCGCCCAGGTCATCTTCCCAGGCCTTGTCCTCCTCTTATTGCCGAGTAAGCTTCTCGGCCAGCTCCTTGTACTTTCCTTTGAATTTATCGGTCCTCTCCTGGGAGTGCATGAGCAGGTCGCCTGACCGGGCCACCGATTCACGAACAGCGAAGACCCCGTTGGCCATCTGCACCAACCGGTTTGTTAGCTACATATTGAATTAAGTGCATGCAAAAGAGAGCTAGAATGAAGAGTCACATAGAGCACCGACACGAAGGTCATGTCGAGGATCCCAGCGATGGATTGTTGTTCTATCTGTGTGTTGATCCGCGGTGACCGCAGCTTCGATAGCAGGTACACCACCTCCCCGGAATCCTCGAGGGCGGAAAGTCTGGGCGCCGGTCGCTGAGGTCGCCTCGGTGTCTTCCTGATCGCTCGCCGGGCCAAGGCGCGTATCATCGGAGGGGACGGGCTCTCCGGCTCAGCCCTATCTTTTCCAGCCATCTCTGCCTCGGCACCGGCCCCCTTTGATGCTGCCTCCCCATCTATAGCAGATGGGGGAGCCCTTTCTGTCTTCAGCTCGGTGGGAGCAGGAGAGCCATCTGCAGCCTCTACCTGCCCCACCTCAGTTGGATCTATGGCGGCAGGGATCTCTACCTCGGGGTCCAGGTCCACCACGATCGGTTCGGTGGCAGCCGGATTCCCCCCTTTAGCACTGCTAGGCAGGGCCGATTGGCCCCCCTTTACTATCTCGGCCCTAGTCGGGCTGAGGACCACTTCCTCCTCCGGTGCCCCATTCGGCGTCTCTCTAGCTAGCTTCTCCGTAGGAGCCACTTCCGCCTGAGGCGCGGGAGCCTCTAGAACTTGGGTTGGCTCGGCCTGGGCCTTCTGTTGTGCCATCTTGGCCGGCCTCACTTTCTCGCCAGCCGCTTGCCTCTTTTGGTGCATGACGGCTTCCAACTTCTCAGCAGGAATCTTCATCGCTGCACAAATTCAAGCATTAGTAAAAATATATAGCATAATGCCAGGTCGGGAACGAGAAGGATAGGTTTTCGTACTCACCAACCGCCGGGGCCAGTTCGGCCTCATACAAGTTCTCCTCGACCAGTAACTCCTTATAGGAGGGGATCTCACAGGATGTTAGGCGGTGGAAAAGCTCCCCGTCACCCTTCTTCATGACCAAATTCTTGTTGGAGCTGACATCGAGCTCTCTCCAGTCGGCCCTCACCCCCTCCATGTGGGCATATAGAAATCGGGATTTCCATTCCCTAACCTTGGATGGAAGATGCAAAGGAAGGGCCCTACCCGACCTGGCGGTGAATACCCACCAAGCATCCTCACTATGGTGGCAGAGCTTGTAGAAGGCTCAAAATAGGGAAAGCCTAGCCTCTGAGCCCTGAAAGATGCTAAGGACAACAAATGCACAGATAATCCGAATCGAGTTCGGAGTCAGCTGCGCAGGCACTAACCTATACCTATCTAACAGGTTCAGAAAGAAAGGATGAAATCGAAGGCGCAGTCCGCACCGAAAGAACTCCTCATACAGAGCAACCCGACCAGAAAGGTTAGAGTTTACACTATCATCGAGCCCTAGTGCGGATAGAGAGATGAAACTAGGGACCTTATACCTATTCCTAAGGTCCTCTACTTCCTCGAGGGTCATGGTGGAGGCCACCCCCCGGCCCTACCGAGTCAAGACCGGTTGCTGGAGGAGGCGCCGGACAGTTGGAGGATATAGGGATTGCTCTCGCCGGGGAGGTTTGAGTGGATGGTTGGTCACTCGCTGCCGGACGGTTGTGGATGGTGATTCCACCCACCGATCGGGGCACTCGGCTAGCTAATGGGACATTGTCCTCATCGGAGGAGTGAGGAGACTTTACCATAGGTCTTTTACCCTCCCTAATGGCTTGGCGGTCCATGAATCAAGGAAGAAGGAGCAAAAAGGGGGAACTAACCTGAAGCTTAGGAAGAAGACGAAGGTCGAAGGTCTTGGGCTGTAGGGAACTCAGAGCTCAAAGAAGTTACGGAGGAGGCAGTGGTAGCGTAAAAGTCCTCCTCGAGCATAAGGAACAGCTTTATACCCCGACTTCAAATTGCCTCACCCAAGATCTCGCCATGTGGCCCACGACCACTGCGCCAGGTGTTCAGCTATCGGCGATTTCGCCTAGGCCCGAGGTGCACTGCCTTGGCTTCGCCTAAGGAGTGGGATCTCCGGACAATGATGATGCATGAAGAGCGGAGAAGCAATGATGGAACCCGCCCCTTTTTTCCATCCATCAAGAGGCGCCCTCTTGCGACGCCCGGTGCTGACGTCATTCCCCACTTTCTGCTTGATTGTGGAAGATTTTCAAAGCGACACTGCCTCGGAAGAGAGCGCCAGCTCCCCGCTATTGAAGGTACCCCATAACCGGCAATCATTTTCAAATTTTCACGCTCCTTTTGCCCGAGGGTCAACAGCCACGAGGCCCTTCGCACTCAGGAGGGGAGGGCATCTGATGTGGCTAATGGAGCCACGTGAATAATCATGACAAAATTGACCAACTGGCCCGTCGATTGATGGGACCTGGCCCGCCAACTGCCTGCTCCCCCTCTACGATGGGACAAGGCCTATCGATCGGCCCAAACTCACGTAACCTCCACGCGCACCGCAGACATTCTCTTCTTATAGAACTTCATGTGACTAACCCCCAGACGAATGTCAAATGCCTATAAAAGGGTAAGTCAACTCGAAGCCCAGGTATGTGAACACAAGTGCTCACTTACACCAAAATCCCAGAAAGAACTCCAACTCTCGAAGCTCTTTCTGCCTCTAAGGGGCTCTCTTGAGCTCCCCTTCGGCTGTGACCTCGGTTGCTAACTTGAGCATCAGAGGGTTCCTACCGAAGCTCCTTCCGGTCTTGGGACTTCTTGCAGGTCATCCATCTTGGTGAGGATCCCGTCAGCAAGCAGACATTTCTTTCCGGCGTCTAAGTTCGGTGATCGGGCATCATCACATACCACTTTCATTGAAGATAATATTAATAATAGTGAGTGGTGTCGTATTAGCTAGTTACATGCATGTGAGGAAACCACGGTAACTTATTGCGAGTTTCAACCTGGACGGTGGCTGAAGTCTGCTATGGTTGAAATTTTGAACTAATCTTTAAGGAAATCACTTTGGCAGCTGGTGCTCTATGTTTTCTTTCTCCTCATCCTTAAATGTGTTTAGATAGCTGTTGGCCATCTGATCGATTCCTTGATTAAGAGATTATACGCCATAGCTGAGCCCCACCATTAAGTAGACTGACTCTAAAACGGTGATCTTTTTTTCCGCTGAAGATCAGTCCCACCCACACTACTAACTCCTTTTTTCCTCTCTCGGCATGATTTCTCTCTCTCATGCTCCTAATTGCTGTTAGAAGGGAAGAACGAGAGGTTAAAGCTCCCTCTTCTACCATTATCCCTGCTTCTACCTCCTCTCAAGCCTTCCAATTTACTCCATCCTATTTTGTTATTGAAAGAGGGGAAGATCTTTGAGTTTCCCACCCTTTTCCTTTCCCTCTTGCTCTCACATTCTCCCTCCTTCGCCGGCTGCATCTTCTATTTCTGTATTTGGAGAGGTGATAGCGTTTCTTCTTGGTAGGAGAGGTAAAATAGTTTAATAAATTGAAGCAGGAAATGGTGCTTGTTTGTTATATTGGAATGAATTAGCAGCTCAAATTTTGAAGAATTTTAAAAAATTATTTAAAAATATTAGCATTGCATTGATTGAATATGTGTATGATTTTAGATTTTTAGATCTCGAAGGATAAGGCGTTTAGTTTGACAACGTGAATATCATTATTGATTTTCTTAAATTAAAAAAAAAACTAATAGTTTTCAGACATAATTATTACTCTTATTGATTGGATGTTAAAATGAAATTATCTTTGTAATATTTACACAAATTATTGTTTTAGATTGAGATAATGTTTCAGTTTGAAATTAGTATTTTAACTGTGTTATAAATCCTATCCTTATTAATTGTTGACTGATTTAGTTATGTTAAATTGAGGGATAATATATGTGCATATGTTGATAATTAGCTTCGTCAAATGTCTTATTACGGGTTAAGAAATATGGCATAAGATGTTGCTTCATTACGAGTTGGAATGTAACATAAGACTATTAGCTTATTATGGGTTAGAACATGATAGCCTGGACACGAGACGAGCACAATCTAGACAGGGTTAACAAAATAAATCTAATATTATAAAATATGAATATGATTAAACTATAATTGAATATAATTTTATGGCTTATTGGCTGTTTTTACAACTAGATCGACATTATGTGTTTGCTTGTATTACCACAACTTTTCGATGTCCATGAGGTTTACTATGTATCTTACGTATGATTGGAATTAACTTATGAAAATGTATATTATACTCGTTGAACTTTGTGTGCATATTAGATTATTTTTTATATATATATATAGATACGTAGACTTGGAGGCTGACAAGTTATCATTTTTGGGTTGTGTGTACTTAGAAGGTTGTCAATGTTATAATATTAAAATAGAGTATTGAGCTAAAAAGCATCTGTAAATTAGAATGGTTGCAAATTTATGTGGTTTTATAATAGTAATATATACTTTATTCTAAAACAAAAGTTTGGGATAAATTAACATTATTTGGATATTTTTGTATACTGGACTTTTGTTATTAAGAAATCGAAGCTTAGTCTTTTGATTAAATACCTGGATAAGATTAAGTGATGATTTTGATAAAATTTATAATTTAAAAATTTCAAAATGAACATGCAGCTTTATAAAATATATCTATATGATTTAGTTATATATATATGAAGGCCAGATGAATTTTAAAGGATTATGTGGTTGCACTAGGTGTTCGATTTTTATGGATGGGGTAGAGGCGTCACCTGATGATATGTGGACAGCCATCATCCTTTCTCCCCACCGATGATAATACTGCGACGCGAGATTGTTACACGTGGTGCTTCCTTGTTGGAGATCCAGATGGCATTGTCCTTTTGTCAAAGGTTTTTATGAGGTGATAATTGGTTCTATTTTGTCACGTATAGGAGACAATTCTGCTCCACTTCATTGAATCTCCGTGCAGCCTTTCTGATTCTCCACCGTTGCAGAGACGTTGCTGCCACTAGGTCGGACTGCTGAAGTGATCTGGATCCCCTCCTGTCCCGATCGAGTTGGTGCCTTCCAATCACGGCTATCCATCATGTGCATGATGATGGCTGTCAGTCGGTGGATAGCGCCTCATTCATGTCCTGTTTTCAAATCTTACAAGGAAATAACTGAAGGGGAATTCGTCCTCTTTCAAATCTTGAACGATAGCATGAGTTTGACCATCCTCATGTCATATAAAAATGCGAAAGCAAAATTATACATCGACTGAAATTCTACAGTAAAATTTTGAATCTTGATCTTTATAATTTTTCTCAATAGATGACAACTAAGGTTTTTATTTATTTCTTATGCCCCAAGATTACAAGAGAGGGCCGTGATCTCACTTTCTTCACATGTAAACCTTCAGATCTGATCCACAATCAAGAAAGGAATGGCTTCTTGGATGAAGAGCGGCTAGGGTTTCTTTCTTCTCCAAGAACGGGCAGCTTTCTTCACCCTTGAGAAATTAGTTGCAAGAAAGACGTCTAGGGATTAGATGGTAGCAACAAAAAGCTCTAGATATTTAGGGTATCAATGTGTAAGAGGGATGAAATGCAAGAAAGAGGGAATTGTGCACGTTAGAGAATAGGAGAGAGACGGATTGATTAACAGAAAGAAAAGGATTGAAATGCAAGAAAGAGGGTATCAATCCTCAGCCCTCCGCGGAACCTCGGCCGCTGTTGCTACTGCTGGTGGCCAGTGGTGGAGGGCAAGGTGGCCGTGCTCATGGGCCTTGGTCATCCGTGGAAGAGGTGGCCATAGTCGGACGAGGAAGCAGTGGCAACCAACAAGGAGGAAGAGGAAGTGGACGAAAAATAGGAGCGGCTTTATTCCTGTTTTGATCTTCCAAAATATTTTGGCACTAGTTTGAAAATTGAAACAGAAGTCGGATCCCGCTGTTGGGTTATAAAAATACAATGACAATGCCTTTTTAGCCTGAGCATCATATTAAAAAATTACGATACCGATGCTTAAAAGCATCGGCAAAAAAAATATGATGCCGATGCTTATAAGCGTTGTTAAAACTCGTTACCAGGCCGACGCTTACAAAAGCATCAATCTGATTTGAAAACTTCAGACGCTACCGAGTTGCATCGGGAAAAAAGCATCGTTATCTATCCTTTTTCTTGTAGTGAAGAAAGCACTCAAACCTGAGCCTATATACACCCATGACTCACATGCTCTCTATTCTTGGGTCACAAGCCGACCTAAATGACTTAGGAACATGAGAACTTAGGTAGCCTAAGATCTCGAACCTGTGTGACTCACCTGTATTTTGGATGTGCCACACCTCAGCTTACAATCTCTACCTTGGTGCATCAAAATAACAGTAAGCTCCACCTGATCCATCAATCCCATCAGTGCTCCACATTTGAAGAAGCTATCTCGAGGCAGTACCTTAGTGAGTGCATCCGTTGCGTTATCTTTAGTAAATACTTTCACAAGCTCCAACTCACCATCCTCCACAAGCTCCCTGATCCTATGGTATCTGATGTCAATATGT